>CAJPEV010004398.1:0-22494 GCA_905338385.1 Darwinula stevensoni | reverse complement strand
CGGAAGAAAAATCTCTTCGGCTCCGTCCTGGGTTCATCAGAATGCATTCCCAGAGACCGCATTCACGAGTCTCCATTCCCGAGTCGGAAGGAAAATGCATCGCGGAATCAAATTCCCAATCCCGATCGTCTCCGTGCCGATCGCGTCTCTCGATCGTCGGTAACGTGGGACTTCGTCGCTCGATGCGTTACTTCGTCGCTTTCATCCGTTCCAAAACGCTTTGGCTCTTTCATCCTCGAGCGAAATTTATCGGTGAAGAATAAAAAAAAAAAATTTACGGCCTTTCTTTCGGGTCTTTCGTCACGAGGAACGTCACGAGATCCGAGCGGGAAAAATATTTCCACCGGTGCTTTTTCTTTTCTCAAACTTTCTTCCATCGAGGAACACACCGTTAAAGACCGAGAGAAGAATGGAAAAATCCCGGAGACGGCTTTCGGTCGTTCGCGGATTCGCCAGACGTTTTAAGATGCATCCGCATCGAGAAGAGGATCCGCGTCTGATGCCTTTCGAGCGGAGTCATCGGCAGACGATTTTAAAGTGGGGCCGTTTCGCGCGACGAGACGAGGCGGACCGGTACCATCGGGGATGGAAGCAGAAGCTGGAAACCTTTCGTGAACCGGTTTCATCCGTCTTAATCAATTAACGAGGACGGTGATGGCTGCGCGACATCGATTTTCGGAGGTTCCGAACGGAATCTCCGAACGTTTTTTCCTCTTCGATCTTTCTTTTAAGCTCTCGTTCGGTTTTGCATTCGTCTTCGAGAGGAATTTCCGAGCGATCGCGAGCCGGAGCGTTTCGAAGGGGAAATTTACCCAGTTCTCAGTCTCCTCCCTCTTGAGGAGGAGTCGGGCGTGGAGTTCCTCTCCGATCCCGTTCGGCTCCGAGAATTCGTCGGCGATCTTGCGGGTCTCTTCGAGCTGGGATTCGGGGACGACGGCCTTGAGGGCGGAGAGATAACGGGCCAGAGTCTCCTTCAGCGGCGGGACCGGCAGCCGAGGCAGCATCGTCTGAGGATCCAAAGGGGGAAACGAGATCACCGATGGGGAACCAGACTCTCTATCGTCCGATTCTCCTTCGCTATCGTTCGATTCTCTCTCTCTATCGTCCGATTCTCTTTTCATCGTCGGGGGGGAAATGGAGCGTGCATGACCGATCCTGCTCTCTCGATGCGGCTATCTCTCGGTTTCCCCTCGTCCCACTTGTTGAATCCCTCGGCGTCGAGACGGAAGTCCATCTCGGTGGGAAACGGAGCCTCGTTCGCACGACGGTCGTTCCGTGGGAAGGCGAAAACGTGCGCCGAACCGGACGAGGGCCCATTAGCGCGTGGGAATCAGAAGGAAAGGAGAGGGAGAAAGGGAAACTCCATCCCCGATGCGTTTTCCTCCGTTTTCTGCCCGCAGAACGGTAGATCCGCACCGATCTTAAGCCTTTCTTCTTCGCCGTCGTGCATCGACGAACGTTTCGTTCGGGGCAGCGAGTTTTCGCTTCGGACTCGCGATGAAACACGAATTGCAGCACACTTTTTTATATTTTAGCCTGTATCTGAGCACGAAAAAAAGTGGATGGAGGGAGACCGATCGAATATCCTCACTTGTTTTTGTTGTAGTCGCTCACTCGTTTCATATCGTACATTTAGAACTCGATACGATCCCGGTGTTTGTTTTTCTCGGTCGATCGCAATAGACACGATGCTGCACGTATACGAAAACATGTTTTCGTATACGTGCAGCAGTCACGAATCCGACATGGCTCCAGCTATCCGGTAACCCTGGGGAACTGGATCGAATAAACTTTAAAAGCGACCGTTGATTTCATTCTACTGCGCGATGGTCCATCGCCACTAGCGGAAAGAACATATGGAGTTGCTCGGAAGGGAGAAAAAAAAAACATGCTGGAACATTCTGTATCGAGAGGGCGCTTGGCATGCTCAATTTCGTTCATCCGGATGCTTTCGGAGAAGAATTCGAGGATGTGAAATTTCGTAACGGAAAGGAGTGGAAAAAAAGGGATTCGACGCCACCGAGCCCATTCAGAAATAGAAAAAACTCATATTTAAATGGGTTAACATTCCATATTTCGCATCGGAGGAAACACCCGCATCTTGTCGTTTGGCTTCGGTTCCCAGCATTTCTTCTTTCTCCTTCTTTCTCCTTCCCTCCCGAATGCGTTCGTGGAGTCACGAGCGAAAGGAGAGAAGGAGAGGGGAGAGAAGGAGAGGAAAGGAGGAGAGAAAGAGAGAAGGATGTCTATCGGAAGGAGTAGAACCAGGACGTTAAGGCTTATAGTTCGGGCCTCCTTCGGGCCTCGTTCCCTCGTGGGGATTTCCCCCGTCGAGCTCATTAGATGAAAGAACCTCGAGCCTTCCATCCTAAATTGGCTCTGCATCCCAGCGACATCTCTAATTTTCTCCAAAGCTTTCCCCAGAAATGAAAGGAAGGAAATTCTTCACCCCTCCTTCGTTTCTCCGCCCCTTCGCCTCTCTCCTCTTCGACTTCTTCGGAGACAGGACTCTACCGTCTACGGGTGACCATCCGGAGTGTCGGCAGTGCGACTCCCTCCCTCCCACTCCACTCTCTTTTACGAACGGACGATCGCGTGAAGCCGTATCGTGACTGCCACCCCCGCCAAGACTACCGACACCTTTAGACGGCACGAATCACCATCCGAAGACGATTTCGTTTCACGCATGGAGTGCTAAAAATAAACGCTTCGGCCTTTTCCTACGGGGAAACGATCATCCTCTTCACGAGTTGGTATTATTAATACTTGTCGTGTGGGCTCTGCCGGTGAAGTTTCCTCGTTCTTGGAAAATGCTACATTTATCGTATTTGACCCCTTTTCCTCGTACCATAAAAAATAGCCACGGACGATATGGAATCCGATCGGTCGCAACCCATCCGACATCGCCTCTGTCCGGCGCATCCTTACAAACTTTTGGTTCTGCTCACAAGACGCATCGGTTGATATTCTCGTTACCTCCTTCTGTAATGGAATTTCGCTGGGATTTATGGGTCTTACGGTAATCCTTACTTCTTTGCTTCGGCATGGCACCTAAATCTTACATTTATCCAGCAGGAGATTCTGCAACAGCGGGGGGGAGGGGAGGGGGGGGGGTATCTCGTTTCTCCCAGAAATCTTCGTATCAGACTTTTTCGAGATAATAATTTTATCCATATCTCTGTTCCTTTGAAATGACGATTTCAGAGTTCAATAGATTAACTTCAGGCATTAAGACCCAAATTAATAAGGATGACAATAATAATCAGATTTATTAATTAGAATACTAAACCCGACTCAAATCGAGGCTTTCTAATTTCTGAGTGGAATATATCCAATTTCGAATCAAAATCTATTATTTTTTTCTCATAACACCTCTTGAGCAATAAAAAATGAAAGAAACCATGAAGCCGTATGTTGTTGCATTCGGTGCTTCTGGAAGAACAGTCGGCCGGTGGGAACGAGATGGGCCACGTGCAGTACTCTCATAGTTGAGATGCAGTACTGGCTTCGCGATCTTTAATGCATCTTTGTGGCTCATCACTCTTCCAAACGGAAGAACGATGAGCCAATATATTCGAAGCTTCATGCACTCGACTCAGACTCTCGCATCAAATTCCGATCATTTGCATCAGAGTCGAACCGATCCTTATTCTCTGGAGATGAATCCGGAACGAAAAGGGAAATGCAACATTTTGTCGATGATTCGCGGCTGAACTGAGACTGCGAGTCGGGTTGGGCCTTCTCTGCTTTATTCTCGTCCACTTTCAAGAGATTTGGCAGCAATAGAGCCTGATTTGATTTTTTTCTCGACGGTTTCGTCGATCCTTCCTAGAAAAAGAGTTTACTTCGAAATACCTCATGTTTATGAGCGAAATTTCTCGTCGGTTCACGGTCGGAACGGGGGGAATTTTCGGAAGCCGTTTCGCGGAAATTGCCCGGATGAGGAGAAAAGCGTGTGACGGTCCACGTCACGAACGAAATCCCACATCACGAAACAGATGATCGTTTCTCGCGAACGATTTGAAATCGTCGCACCCGGAGCAAAAGAGAACAGACTGTTTAAGCCCAAGCGAGTGTTTAGCAGCGAGTAGAGCCGACCGTATGCCCGAGAGAGGGAGAAAAGTGGCCCTCCGGTGGACCTCCGGGTGGCCCTCCGGTGGACCTCCGGGTGGCCCTCCGGTGGACCTCCACATCATGCCATACCACCGATTCGTTTAGATTCAGAAGCCATAGACCACCCGTGTACGAAAGCTGATTCCAAAAAAAATGACAGAGTGCAGGACGGTTTCGTAGTTCGCACCGATCTCCATCGGGTGTTGGAATCCGACGAGAAGAGTCGGTCGATGGAAAAAAAGGGGGAACGTCGAAGTCGAGGGGGAATTCCAAGTTCGTGCGTTCGTTCGCACGGCTCTCTTCGTTCGGCGGGCGTCGTCGCGTCCGGGCGTACGACGTCCGACACGTCGCGTGATGAAATCCGAAGGGAACCGTATGCATGTGGACTCTCTCCGGCATGGCATCGAGGAATCGTGCCTACACTATCGCAGAGAGGACTTTGAAAACGTTCCCTGAGGGCTCTCGAAGCAAAAAATAATTAATATCTCCGCAAGTTTTCCTATACTCTGCCTATATGAAGCCCCAGTCTAAGAGCTCGAAGGTGCAGTCACGAAACGGACAGAGAGCGCCGGTTCGGGTCGTCGAAGGACCTCGAGGTGGTGAACGGCTACTGCATCGGGTATTTCCATTCCGCCTCGAGGCGGAATAGGAAAATCACACGGGTGCTCACCCGTGTGAGCACCCGTGTGATTTTTTTTGGATCACGCGTGCGATTTTTCCGTCAGGGTCGATAGATGAGAACGGGAGAAGACTTTCTGGAAGCGCATACGTCGGTTGCCTCGTCACCGTAACTACTCGAGAAAATCGCCAGACGGAAGGTAAGCCTCGTGTGACCCACAGATACACGGGTGGAGGAAAGTGGAAGACGTCCTCGTGCGTGGTGCAATCCACGTCAGAAACTCGGAAGATGGAATCGTGCAGCTTTATAAGCCCCGTATTTCCCCCTAATGGTCTCCAGTGCCTGCAACGAAGTAGTCCTTCGTGATGGCACACGTGTCCTTATCGATTTCCCCGCATCCTTCCGTCGAGAAACCACTTCTCTCCGTTCCTTCTATGCCTACAGCCGTAGGAGGCGAATTCCTCCAGAAGCTCCATTTGCTTTCGAGGCTCCATTTGCTTTCGGCGAAATTCGTCATGTAACTCCTCTCTTCTGTATACACCATTGACGCTCTATGGTATCCACTATACGAATCATGCTACCCAATGCTACTCTAATCTATGCCGTATTCTTCCCTCTCTGCACCATGCTACTCATTGCTACCATCTTCTATATCGTATTCTACCGTGTCTGCACCATGCTACTCTATGCTATCCACTGCTATTCTTGTCTTAACTCTCTTCTCACGCGTGTGTATCATGCTACTCTATGCTACCCACTGCTATCCTCCTTTCAGCTGTCACATCTCCCGACTCGANCTCTCACTCTCTCTCTCTCTCTCTCTCTCTCACTCACTCGTCCTTCCTCTTTCCGTTTCTATCGAAGCTGAAAGAAATCCAAGAAAAAGAACATATCAACCGAGTAACGGAGACATATCAGATTTGAAATTTTTTTTTTTTCTCGCTTGGTGTAGCCCATTAGGCACGCTGTATTCGGTGGGATGAGATGTGTAGACAAGGATGTATCTCTCTTTAGGTCTCTCTCTCCTCAGCAATAAGGATTTTTATATTCCCCCGGAGATCGGACGGTCCCTGCGTGATACGATTTCCAGAAGTGTTCGTACGCGTCTCGATGAAAATGCGGAAGAGGTGCTATTCCGTGTCCCTTGCGATCCGCGAGACCACACGTAAGCTCGTGTCGGTGATCCGAGGCCCCGGGGGGAAGATGCTCAACGTTTTCTCGGATCTTCGGTCTCGTCGCGACGCGTCCCTTCGATGTCACGAACGTCTCTTCGCGACGCGTTCCTCTCGCGCGTACGCGTCGGTGCGCACTCGAGTCCTCCGGGCTTCCCAGCTCTACGTGTCGTCTCCCACGATTCGCGCCGCTTTCCGCGGCGGGTCGTCGTCGTTCGCGTGCGTTCGAACGTCGGCACGCGATCGTCGTCACCGTCGACGCGACTGCGGTCTCGTGCGATCGATCCGTCTCTCGCTCGCGACACGGGAGGGGGGGGGGAGACGCAGTCGTTTTTCGTTCGTCTTGCCCTCTTCGTCCATCCAAGTTTAAAGTCGTGCGAGAGTTCCACATTCCTTCCTCGTGTCCGTGTCCATGTCCTCGTCCTTCACTTTTTCCCCATCTGCCCTCGGCGAGAGTCCAAATCGTTAATAAAGATTCAAACGTTTTTCTTCTCTCTCATTGACCGCCCGGGGAACCCGGCTCCCACACGACGGAACGGGTGCAGCCGAAAGACCCGAATGCCACCGCGACGAGAGAAGTTCCGAGCGGAAGGGGAAGTGGGGAAGGAGAGTGGATTAGAGGAGACCCATTGTATGAAGCTTCCATGCAATTCCACGGCTTAGTGGGGATGGCAATTAAGAGCCCCCCCAGGAACACCTTTCTAATCCCCCTTTTCTGCACGAGGACTCTTCATGCGTCGTCGAGGTCGACTCGACTTCTCGTCTCTCTCGTCCCCTCGAGAGGGAAACTCGTCGTCGACGCCCGAAACGGAACGAAAAAAAAGAGGAAGGGAATGGAGGTCGATGATGAGTCCATTTGCATGTGCATTCCTCGCTCTCGATGGATCCCGAGGGACCGAACGGGAATGGCTCCTGCCGGGAGAGTCGACGGACCGGCTCGATTCCCTCCGTGCAGATCCTGCCCGATGCGGCTCCTTTCGGCGTCGAGGGAAAAGAAAAACGCAGGAGGAAAAGACGGGAGAAACGAGAACCCGAAAAGAGGCGGAAGGGAGGAAAGAAATTGGATTTCGTGGGACTTTACGGCACGAGGGATGAGGCGGATGGGCGAAGAGGGCAAGACGAACGAAAAACGACTGCGTCTCCCCCCCCCCCCCCGTGTCGCGAGCGAGAGACGGATCGATCGCACGAGACCGCAGTCGCGTCGACGGTGACGACGATCGCGTGCCGACGTTCGAACGCACGCGAACGACGACGACCCGCCGCGGAAAGCGGCGCGAATCGTGGGAGACGACACGTAGAGCTGGGAAGCCCGGAGGACTCGAGTGCGCACCGACGCGTACGCGCGAGAGGAACGCGTCGCGAAGAGACGTTCGTGACATCGAAGGGACGCGTCGCGACGAGACCGAAGATCCGAGAAAACGTTGAGCATCTTCCCCCCGGGGCCTCGGATCACCGACACGAGCTTACGTGTGGTCTCGCGGATCGCAAGGGACACGGAATAGCACCTCTTCCGCATTTTCATCGAGACGCGTACGAACACTTCTGGAAATCGTATCACGCAGGGACCGTCCGATCTCCGGGGGAATATAAAAATCCTTATTGCTGAGGAGAGAGAGACCTAAAGAGAGATACATCCTTGTCTACACATCTCATCCCACCGAATACAGCGTGCCTAATGGGCTACACCAAGCGAGAAAAAAAAAAAATTTCAAATCTGATATGTCTCCGTTACTCGGTTGATATGTTCTTTTTCTTGGATTTCTTTCAGCTTCGATAGAAACGGAAAGAGGAAGGACGAGTGAGTGAGAGAGAGAGAGAGAGAGAGAGAGTGAGAGTGAGAAAGAGAGAGAAGAGAAAAGGAAAAAAGGAAAAGTAAACATCGTACAACACATGTCACAAAAATAACTTTTTCCAATCGCGCCTTAACTCATCCCTCGGAGAAGACCGAGGATCGGCAAAATATGTTTCTAAAACCGACAGAACGAACGACACGAAGCCGAAATCGAAGGAACGAGAATGACACTATAGAAACGATGAATATCACAACTGCAGTTTCGAAGATGCCATCGCCTACGATATATTGCCGTCCCGTTTCCTTCCGCGTCGAGCACGCCAGGCGGATCTGCTAAGATGCGAAGACCGATCGAACGAACTAGAATGGCGGAAATTGGAGTTTGGGATAAACGCGAAGACGCGGAGGACTCAGCTCTGCCTGAACGGATTGAAGGGATTGACGGGTGGGACTGGTTCCTGGTACCCGGCAGCTGCTTCCGGCCGATCCGCTCCTCCTTCCTCCCCTCCGACTTGGTCCTGGAACCTCACGTGACCGTTGACGTTGCCGAAGTGAGTTCGACCGAGAGTGCTCGAGGAGGGCTTGGGATCCTCTTCCTCGTCCAGTCGACCGTAGTCGGGAGGTCGGTTTCCTCCGAGACTGTTCGGCATCCCTTTGTCGTCCATCCGGTAAGTCTGATACTGTTTATGAGGATTCTCGGTCATCAAGATGTTCGCCTCGTCCTCGAACGGCTTGTAGTCGTAGATGTGCTTCAGGGTGGACAACACGGGAACGTAAAGGAGATTCGAGACGGCGATGAGGAGATTCAAGGCAACGAAACCGATGGAGGCGACGATCCCTCCGGCAATCACTGGTCCGATCGCGTACGCCATGGAATAGGAGATGTCCGCGATGGCGTAGATGCTCCCGTAGACCGAGACGTATCGAACGTCCACGAGGTAACCCAGCGTCGGCAAGAGCGCGGTGTCGATCAGGGCGATCCCGAAGCATATGGTGCAGATGGGTATCATGAGGACCCAGTAGGTATTCGAGAAGGGGATGACGAGGCACGAGAGTCCCTCCATGCCCAGGCCGGCAGCGGCCATGATCCATTGCTTTTGCGGATATTTTCGAGCCAGTTTCACGGTGAGGACGACACCGAAGACGTGGGGGAAGAAAGCGGGAAGCCAGATCATACCCGTCTGCCAGTTCTGAATGTCTTTGATGTTGTCGATCATCCAGACGGTGATGGTGGGTTCCAAGAAGGCCAGGCTCACGTTGGCCATGACGAGGGCCCCGGCGCAGACCGCGATCTGCGGATCCATCAACAGCCTCCAGATGGGAGTGCCGTGAAGTCTCTCGATCCCCATCTCCTTCATCTTCGCCTTCACCGGTCTCATGACGAAGACGAGCATGATTCCGTCCACGAGGCAGACGAAAGACAGGATGAGAAAAGGGACCTCCTTCCCGGCGAATTCGTAGAGAACGGATCCGAAAGGAGGAGCCACGAGGGAGCCGAAGGAAATGAACGCCAGTGCGATTCCGAGAGCCATCTGCCGCTCGTTTTCTTCCGTGAACCGGTCGGCGATCATGGCCATGCCGGAGGTATCGGCGAAAGCGGATCCCACGCCTTGAAGACTCCTGGCCAGGAACAGGGTGGTGTAGGATTGTCCGCAGGCGAACACGGCCGTCGAGAGGAACATGATGAGGAGTCCCCCCATCATGGGCTTATCGTATCCCACTCGATCGATGATCCAACCGGAAAACGGGTTCACCATCAGTTGAATGATGGCCTTGGATGCGAAGAGCCACCCGATGGCCGTGTCCTCGCCTTCGTAGACCAGGACTCCTCCGACGTTCTTCAACAGTCTCGGCTCGAGAGAGGTGTCGTTCCAGCTCTCGTTGCCGTGCACTCTGGCGTAATCGGTGACGTCCTGCCCGCCTTCCATGTGAGTCTCCCACGTGGAATGCGTCCGGAGGAAGTCCGGGATGATGGGGACGATCACCATGTAGAGCATGTTGTCCAGCAGGAGGGCGATGGACACGATGACCAGCACCAGCTTCCGTTGACTCTTTTCGTCCTGGAGGCGATTGTAGATCTCGTCGTACTTCGCCGTGACGGCGTGGGACAGTTCGGCGAAGTCCACGTTCACGTTCAAGATCGGTACGAGCGGCATCTTCGACGTTCGAGACGGTCGCGATGCGGAAGGAGGAGACTCGGACCGTTCGAGTCGGCGTCGGCGGTGCGGATCGCGTCGGAACGCTCGGACTCAGACGAGGAAGGATCGCGCCTCTTTCGGCATCGAGACCGCGAGGGACCCGTGACGTCGACCTCGTCCTCTCTCCACCTCTCCGATCACCTTCGGGGGAAAAGAAGGGAAAACGAAATTAAAGGAATCGTAACGGGGATCTCGCCTCCCCGGATTCGACTCTCGAACGTCGCGCGGACTGAGAAGACGAGGATCGACGTCACGGCTCCGGCCCGGGGGCCCGGGCTCCTTTCCGAACAAAAATCGGCAAGAAGCCTCGAAGGAAGGAAAGGGGAAATGCATTCGCGGATCCCTAATGCCGAAGCCACACATCCGACCCTCGACGAGGAGATGCTCCTCGCATTACGTTTCCCGCTCTCGTCGGGATGCGAACAGGTTTCGTATTCATCAGAGGGCGGAATGAAAGAGAAACCTACACGACGAAATCGGGGTAAGCCCGTATCGATGCTCGTTCTCGGCCCTCTTGGCGTGCCCGTCGGAGTGCGCTTTCGGTGCCGCATTTCACCGAGGATTCTAGCCTTCCAAATTCTCCTTCTGTCGGGTGCATTCGGGTTACGAATAAATCATTCATACCGCAATATGCATACACACGATAATGCATACACGGGAGCGACGACATTGCATAAAATCGATATCGCTCGAGGGGAAACAAAAATAACCGAGAACTCGATCGATTTTCCGATTCGAAGCCGTTCTCCTTACCGCGACCACTCTCCCATCCGGTCGTTTCTCGCCGGAGAAAATCTCGAACGGCTTCCGAGTACGACGGCAAGAGCGTCGTCGAGCGCTTCGACTCGCCGCGATGGAAACCGTCCGAGGAATTCTTCCGATCGAAGACGGAGAGACGAAGATCCTCGGAAGGGAAAGGGAAAAGGGACGCCCTTTGAAGGACCTTTGAACGGGGGAACGCAGAAGGGAAATCCAGCCCGACGGAGAGAGAGGGAAGGGAAATCCAAAGGGACATGTATAATTCAGAGGCCATCGAGATGGTCTCGATTATTCATTGCGTTCTGTCCCGGGAGGGAGACCCCCCCCCTTGATTCCCCGAGAGTACATGCACTGGTTTCGTGCTCGCGCGTTTCGCCTGCAAACAGATGGATCCGGTTCGTCGGAGCTCTCGTCGCGAGGGGGAGAGACTCGGGTGCCCGTAAATGAGTTTCGTGTCCCGGGGAACGAAGCGGGGGATCCGGGGGGATCCGGCCCCGAGTAATGAGAACAAACAGGGGAAATCCTATCAACCGGGGATCATCCTCTGAGGGATTCTAACCTCTTGCAAATAATTAGAAAAAATATTCCAAGACCCTCCGTTCCGATCCCATCCCCTTCTATCGTTCCACGGCCCGACGTCGTCGGATTCCGAGGGGGGAGTCGGTCTATGGTGGAGGAGAATCGAAGTTCCCCCCCCCCCCCCCCCCCCCCCCCCTCCGCCCCTCCCCATCCAATCATTTATTTAATCGATCACCTCTGCGCTTCTTCGTTTGGGAAAGATTGCATCTGTCACGTTGATCACACAGAGTCTCCTCGAATCTTCTCGTCCGACTCGCCGGTCCGGGAGCGCTCAGAGAGACGAGTTCCGGAAAGATTCGTATCGGGTCTTTCCGTTCGTCGACGTTCCGAGAACGAGGATCCCGAGGAAGATCCAAAAACGGAGAGTGGAAACGAAAGAAGGGGTGTACGATGTTCCGTGGCGGTGGACTCTCCCGTGGGAAAGCGGCAGGTGCGTCCCGGATTCAATTTGTCTTCGTCGCGTTCCCAGGAGAGAGAGGAAAAGAAAACCTCGCGATCCATCCCCTCCGCGAAGGAGAAGCGCGCGTGTCGAGTCTCCGATTCCACATCCCGCGAGATTCCCCTCGTCGTTCGCCCCGGCGGGATGCGAACGAGAGGAGGCCCGGGACCTAATTACTCTAATGGCCTCTCGAACGCGGAACGGGCAGGAGAGCCTCCCCCCGTGTGTCACAGGTCGATGTAAACTCACTCACCTCGTCCCCTGTGAATCGGAGCGGAACGAGAGCAGAACGGGAGAAAGGAAAGACGAGGCTCGGAATCCTAATTCCCGTCCGTTCGAAACGGAATGGGTCCTACGCTCTCGTCTCGTCGGCTACCCGCCCCGGTCGTTTTCTTTCATTTTTATTGCTTTTTACTCGAGTGGGATTTTTCGTGACGGCATGCCGGCCGGCCACGATCGAGCTCGTCGGCTCGTTCCGTATCGTCGTGCAACGAAACACCGAGAAACAGACCGTACCGGCCCACCCGAAAGCGATTTTCTTTGTCGTTAGCGAGAATTGTACGATGCCACGCAAACGATCATCGTGTCGAAACGAACATTCTCCATTCCCCATTCGTCCGATGGGAACGAATTCTCCTGCGTTGTCGTTTTTGCTGCGTTTCGCCTTCGAACGAGAAGCATAGAGAAAGCACGTGGAGCGTGCAGGTGACCGCGTGCGTGATGCTCGGAATTCCGTCGATTTCGGGCCTCATTCGAGGCATGCGTCCTTGCGTGTAAGGATCCGGGAAGAGAGGGACTCGAACACGAGCCCAGAGAGCACATCCGGGGGAGCGACCGCTCGGTTCGAGACGGAACGTGGAGTCCGAATCGCTGGATGTCGTGCGCGTGAGTGCGTGCCGAGACTCGTTATCGTCGAGGAAGGTTCATGCGATCGATACCGCATCTCGTACTGCCGGTCTCCACCCCACAGAGGGGCGGGGAAGGGAACCGGGGGAGGTTTCACGCGATTCCGAGTCCTCGTTCGACCGTATCGCTCCGTGTGTTCTCTGCCCACTCCGCGAGACGTAACGGCAGGAGTCCGATCCTCTTCTGCGGCCGGGGGTAAATATCACCCGGGCTCGATACCGACGGTTCGTGCCTTCCGATCGATGACAGAGCCCCTCTTTAGGGCAAACGAGCGAACAAATACCAGAGCCCAGAAACGGTCTATCGATGTTCGGACGAGTCGGCCCCATTTCGACGAGAGCTCCCGATTCGAATAAAAACGAGACAAATCGTCATACACTCTTAGAAAGGAGTGAGCGATTTCCGAGAAAGGTAGCGAAACTGGAGTTTAGCGATTTTACTCCCTAAAAACAAGGAAGTTCACCTCTCTCTTTCCCGAGAATAACCACTGACTTTTTCTATTAGTTTGAAAAGTACTCTCCCTCCGTTTCGCGCTCTTAAAAAAGTTATGGATTCTGCTCATATGAAGGAGTAGTTATCGATTGTACTTCCTCATTTTTAGGGAGTAAAATCGGTAACTCCAGTTTCGCTCCCTTTCTCGGAAATCGCTCATTCTTCTCTAAGAATGTACATCCGATTTGATTCTGCCTTTTCCTTGCGGAAAGTTTCGTGGAACCTCGAGCAGACCCAAGAAAGAACGAGTTTCCCGGTCCGATGAAAAACCGCAAAAGCAGTAAGTCGAAGCATCCATCGGGTACGTGGGGGTCCGGAAGAAGATGTCTTGGATTTTGTTCACGACTGTCTCCCCCATCGGCATCATCGAGCGGGAATGGCCTAAATTCAAGCGAAGTCAGAAAAAAAAAGCTTTTGGAAGGAGAGAAGAAATGGCATGACCGGTGCACGAGAAAGCGCCTAGAAGTGATGACTATTTTTTTTATAAGTCTCCATGGACTCCGTCGTCTTGCTCTTCCACCCTTCTGCCGTTTCGTCTTCGCGTCTCGCGAAAGACCGTTTCCCTTTTCGCATTCTCCTGCCTCTCCGATTTCGTTTCTCTCCGTCTGTCGTGCCGAGGACGAGGCAACATCGCGATGAAACGCTCGAACGGGGTCGATTCCACGTTTCGCGAACTCGTCTCTCGATGTTTCGATTCTCGTCTTCTCCCAGGCGAGACGGGGCGAACTCTCCGCTTTCCCTTTCCTGCGATCCCGTGTCCGTTTCGCGACTTCCTTTACTCTACGTGCACGGTACGTCGCCGGCCGCATCGAAGAAGAGGAATCTCGGACCGAAAGGTACTCGATTCGTCGTCGGTCGACTCGGAGAAACGGGCGGAAACGGCCTTCGATGCAGGGAAC
This sequence comes from Darwinula stevensoni, assembly GCA_905338385.1. Lineage (NCBI taxonomy): Eukaryota > Metazoa > Arthropoda > Ostracoda > Podocopida > Darwinulidae > Darwinula > Darwinula stevensoni. The sequence goes on along the minus strand of CAJPEV010004398.1, from coordinate 8,526 downwards.
CACGGTATGTACATCGAGATGAGACCGAGTATCGTACGATCGACCCCACTGGGTTAAGAGTTTCGCGGTACGAGGACGAAAATACGGGAATGACGTTCTGCAAGAGTCGCAGGTGAAAACTCCAAGTGACAGAGAGTGAGCGAGAGCGAGAGAGTGAGCGAGAGCGAGAGAGTTCGCTCTCTCGATGCCAGCCTGTCGTCTATGTTCGCCTCGTTCCCCGAACGCCCTGCCGGGCGAGGCGAACAAGCAGGCTCAACATATCCTCGAGCGTCTGCTTCCCGATGCATGCATACCGATGATATGATATATAATATGCATATGTCATGGTCCAAAAAGACGTAACCCTACGGAAGCACTCTAACCTCCCCGCCCCCAAGGAGACCTCGATTCGTCGCGTCGAGAAACTTGGGCTTTTCATCGCAAAAAAAAATCCATTCGAGCTCACACTCCGCGGGAAAAAAAGTTGGATCCTCCCGGCAGACTCGAATCTCCCCGAGGGACCCGAGGGCTTCCTCGTTCCCAACTTCTCCCTCTTTTCTCTTTGTTCGTAGCAGTGATTTACGTTTTGTGGAACGAGTTTCTATTTTTGAGCCCGTGCCGAGTTTCGCGAAAACCATACATCGAAGACGAAGATTTTTTTGCCAACATTCTCGAGAACGTAGAGGTAAATGATGCACTCGTCGCGTCGATACGTGAACGCGATTAAATAGACCGCGAGTGGCTTAAAATCCGATGGACGTATCTGCTTTTCTACGCGACCGACGGTCGCTGATGAGACTCGGAGCGCGAGAGATAGAAAACGATCGTGCGTGATTCGCGTCTCGCATACGCATGCGCTCGATACTTCGTCGCTTCCCGTAGCAATAAAAGCCGCAACTGTTGCTTTCGGATTGCGACTGGAATGCAAGCAGACGGTGAAGGAGGGGGGTCACGGGAGGAAAGGAGTTGACAAATGACGGCGAGAAGGGGATCGGTCGGAAATCCCCCGGATTTAGGGGGAAAGGAAAAACTGAAAGCTCGGATCGCGTTGTCAAGCCGCAAATCCCTTCCCCGTCCCATGCCTGCCAATTATCGCATCACTCCCGTATCCCATTCATCCTCGTCCCTCGTCCTTCCCTGCTTCCCTCCTTCCCTCCTTCCCTCCTTCATTGCTTCCCTCCTTCCCCCTGCATCTCCCGCCTTCGAGGCGACGACGCGAGGAGATCGCGGCGAAGTCGGCGAGGAGAGACATCACCGATGTCCTTCCATCGTTCCATTCCTCTCTGCAAATTTCGTCATCCGTTCTCGGAACGAACGAGCGACGAACGGTTCCACGCGTAAACGATCTCGTCGGCGAATGCAGCGAAACATCGCGACCGTGGCGATACGGATGGAAGCCTGGAATCCGATCGTCGAGTCACGATCACGCGGACGGGCCGAATATTTCTCTTCTAAATCCCTTTTATTGCTTTTCTTTTTAAGCTCGCTTTTATTGGCAATGACGTCAAGGGTGGAACCACACCGTATTAGGTCTATTTCCGAATATCGCGGAGGTGGAAAATCGAGTCCATCACAGATGTATCTCTACGGGCCCTCGCTTTCGAAACTCGGTACCCTCAACCCCAACCCCCTTGGTACCCTCAACCCCCCCCAACCCCCTTGGTACCCTCGACGCGGAAGCTTACGACGAGAAAGAAACGTGAGATTTCGCCTCTTTCGATGCCGTTCCGCTCTGGTTTCTCCTCGGGAAAGGGAGAAATATCGCCGAGAGCAGGAAATATCAGGTAGAAAAACGCGCTCGATGAAATCATTACCGTTCGTCGTGCAGATGAAATTTCTCGATGGTTTTGTGGTCTGAAAATGTCGACGGCACACGATCGAGCTCAGACGTTTCACTTCCCGATCGGCTTCATTTCTCAGCTGGGAAGCGTTCCCGAGGGTGGGTAGGAAAGCGACACGGAATAATATGGACGCAGAATAACATCGACAGGAAATAAGTCGACACGGAACAACACCGAAGTGGAAATGCATCGACACGGAATGAGCTAGACGGTAAGTGTTTCGACACGGAACAGCATCGAACGGAATCACCTCGACAGAATTCCTCCTCGGAATAAAACCGACAGAAGTACGCCGACACGGAATCGCTTCGACAGAAACCATACCCGGATTTGCATCGGAAATAAATATTCAAGACGGGAACTACGCCGACGTAGAATAACACCGACGAACTAGCATAGGTGAATGTGGTGACGGCGATAGCGTCAGGTAGATATCGTGTGCAAAGTATGTGTCGGCTAGGTGACTGGCAATGCTTCATTCTATCGTATGCAGAATGCGGGAAAAGTTTTTCAAAATGCACAGGCGACTCCACAAAAGTCAAAATCGAGAATTTATTGGGGACACGGTGGAATAGGCCTCGTTATGGAAACGAGTTCAAGTAATCGATCGATCGAGAGAGAGAGAGAAAACGGTCTGATTTCCATTTAAAAAATCCGAAAAAATCACCAATAACTTGTCGACACTGTGGATATCTACCGTCTTGCGCAATTATCATCGACACACATCGTGTGGCCGCAAGGGATGAGGGCAGAATCTCTATCACGAGTCGTGCAGATGTCACACGAGAGTGTTGCAGACCCTTGTGGCAGTGGGGTGGACCGTTGCGTTTCCTAAGCGCGAACGGAAGAGATCTCGAGATTCGGATCCCCATTCCGAAGAGCGATTGCTGGCATCATTTTCTAACGGGAAGTCGGGAGATTCGGGCCTGGGAGAGGACGAGAAAGGATTCATGTGCATTCCCATCTCAGAACGCACATGCCCTCGAGAAGTGGGCACGTGTGCAACGTAGAGGTTACGATAGGGGAATGGGATCGTCAGAAAGCCGAGGGTGGGGTAGGTGCGAACAAAATTCGCCGGAATGGTGTTAGTGAACGGTGTCACGGAAGTAGTGGGTCTGCTCGGCGCCATAACCGAACCCTTTCTGGAAACTGGATTTACTGGATCGTCTCATGATACATTGGACGATAACAATCCCTTCGTACTCCACAGGGAGCACGGAGAGGAAAAGATGCCAATCGAGTGTCGTCGAGAACTCATTTCAAATATTGTTTAAAGATTTTCTCACACGATCCTCTGCAGGGATAACCACAATTCAGCCTTTCTCAGGATGAATACTTTTCTCCGAGATGATCGCAGGCGACCGGGCATTCTCGTGTCAAACTTCCCATGTCACACTTGAATTAACCCATTGCCATCGGAACGAGTCTAAGCATAGGCGAACAGCGACATAATCCCACATACCTCATCTAATCTCGAGTCACCAGTTTCCCAAGATTTCCCCCATACATTCCCGGGAACAATCCCGCTTTCTTCGATCCAGCGTTGAAACAATCTAGAATATATATCTCGTTTCTTTATTGCATTAGTGAGCATTTACCTCATGTTTTCCATGGTTATGTAATTCTTATGGAAGATCTTATATATTTGTTTTGCCAAATAAAAAAAGGAAGCCGCAGGAGATACCTGGAAATATTGCTCAAGTGAGCATCTTTACGTACTGTCATTATCAGTTTTTTTTCTATAGACTTTTTTTCGTACATTCCTTCATGGGCAGTGGCGTATTTTGGCTGAAGGGCCAGAGGGGGCAAGGCAACAAAGAGGAGGCGTTAATCCCCACCCGAGTGATATGAGGCCCCCCCCCCCCCCCCCCCCCCCCCCCCCCCTTTGGATGGTAATCTGCAGAGGGAGGTATAGTATTCGGCGTAGAAAGTAAGGATTATGATAATCCTTATGAACCATCTATAGATACACAATCAAGTTATTTCCAAGGATATCTGATTTTCTAACGCTTCCATGGCCTTCTCTTGACCGGGAGAAATAAGGTGCTCAGACAAGGCGCCCACTGATATGATGCCCACAGAAAAAACACCCATACTGTACCTGCAAAGTACATAAAAATGCCCTCTCCAATAATTTCTTAATCTGGGACAAAAAGGTTCCATAATATCGCAACACTTTCAACTTGAGATAATTTTATGAACATAGCTATTTAAAAAATAAAACTGGGATTGCGGTATTGGGGTGAAGGGGGACAATTATCAAGGCGTTCATTTATACGGGTTTAGGAATAAAAGTCACCTGGAAATGACACTCAAAGGGTTGACAAAGGCGAAAAAGTGCCACCCTGTTACGTTCACGTCAGATTAAAGACACATTCATTTTTGCGACATCAAGTGATGTCGCAATCAAATCATGCCATATGATTTAATTTCACACCGAAGTTTCAGGAAAAACGAATCCAACTCAGCACATTTCTCAAAAGTGTATGGTGTAGTATGGCATCGACACGGAAATACGTCGACAGAAATAGACCGTTTGTCTAGACGAAGCTGTCTAGTGAAAGCCTAAATATGGCTGTGCCTTGTTGTACCTTTTATTGTCGCGGCTGTGCCTTAATAGAGCTGAGGATTTTCTCACGTCGAGATACTTCTGTGTCGACGTTGTTCCTGTCGAAGTCATTCCGTCTTTCGCTGGTGTCGAAGCAGTTCCGTGTCGATGCTATTCTTTTCGATGTCATTCCGCGACACCTTCCCGAGGTGGCTCGAAAGATGTGACGAGCAAATATATTTTTGTCCAACGAAAGGCTTTTGCGAGGCAGAATTTCGCCTGGAATAGCAGGACGATTCATTCCATTCCCTGTCGTGTCGCAAATTTGTTTCAGAGAAATTATTCACTGCTCCGGCCTGCATCGGTACACCGTTCGCGTTTTGCCATATCGACATTATCTGCAGTCTTTTTTATTCGGAAAGACACCAAGAACCGAATGGTCACTGGTTGGGTTCTTAAAGAGCCTGATCTACCAGTTCCTATAACGGCGCGGAGTCTTGCCGAGTCGTCATGACTGCATCGGTAACACTGAAACCTTTCAAAAGACGCTTTCGTACTGCAGATGAAACCAGCAGATGCCTGTCGGAAACTCGCGTCCTTAGATTGGAAGTAATCGTCACGACCGACCGTTCCGCGCGTTTCGTTGCAATTCGTGGGCGCGATGAGGAAAAATCCTCGCTCACCTTGCTCTGATGCCTCGTCGCTTCTTCTCGAAACCCCTTCAAGTCGACGAGCTCCTCATTTCGGTCACACGTTGCGAGATGCCCTCGGGGCAGGGGTCGAAGAAACGAACGGAAAATAAAGAAACGAAGGGGGAAAAGGAGAAAAAATAGGGATCGGAATGAGGTCGAGATGCATGGAAGGGGGAAGAGAAGACCTGAAGTTCACCTTGGAGACATCGGCTGGGAACACGCCAGAACGGCCGAGTTCCCAGCTCTGCCGTTCCCTCGTCTCTCATTGGTCGGTCCTCCTCTTGACGTCATCTCGGCCCCGCGTATCGATTGGTCGTTCACCTTGAAGCGCGCGGAATTCGCCCCTCGATCATCCTCTCTCTTCGTTTTCCTTTTCTCCTTCCCTCTACCGGCCGAGCACTCCAACGTTCCCACGGATTTCTTCCCTTCCAGGGATTTTTGTTCGCCTCCCTCTCGCTCGTTGCCTCTCTCGGATGGTTCTCGTGGGACACGAGCGATGCCGAAGCGAACGGCAGGACGTTCGCGGCACGCGACGCTGCGACGGCTCCCCGATCCCGCTTTTCGTCGTGCAGCGTCGATGGCATCGTCATCCAAGTTTCGCATTCGGGTGAACGAATGCGCGTTCACCACGTAGCACATCTCGCGATCGATTTCGAGTAATGCCTGCACCGGATTCATTCACGCGAGCGGCAAGGAAGTGGTTGCTCCGCGTCACGAATCGTCGAAACGGGGATTCGCGTTTTTTCCCTCCATTTGCGTCAACGCGGGGAACAACTTCCTCGTAATGAACCTCTGATTGGCCTTTGAAAGCGCGTAACTCACGGAGACGAATTACGCGCTTTCAAAGGCCGATCATTTAAATCTTTGAAAGGCCTTCATCAACCTTCATGAATAAATAGAGAACCGGGTACGATTCCTCTTAGGATTCCTGGAAGGGTAAAAGCGGTCGAAGACCCACAACTTATATACCCTTTATAGCGATGAACCCTTTATGAGGGGTTTTGTAACGGGTTTATTACAGAGGGGGACATCGAAATAGATGTAAGACATTAATTCCTTTACCTTCGGCTAAATAGGACTTGTTGGTCTCTGGCACGTTTCTACGAAGGCTTGTAACACCGACTCGTATTCCTCATCTCCGGCAAGACTCAGAAAAAATCTCTTTCTAGAACGGCATATCAAAAGAGCAAACGTGAAGTTTTTCGAGATACGGTTTGAGTGCAGTCGTTTCGTTCTTCACCTGGAAAGGAAACAGACCCAAGGAGTCAGAAGTTGCAAAAGATTTGTGAGAACATTGGGTTCCTCTTTTTTTTTTCCTCGACCGAGAGATTCGATATCCAGCGAAAGGTCCCGGAATCCTCAGAAAGTCGGAAAAGAAGGAAAGAGAATGCCCAGAACGCGTGATCCACGCTCTCATCGTGCCTTTTCGAGTCTCACCCGAAGCGACGATCGACGGGTCGTTCGTTCCGACGAGCGACTTCGCGTCGACGGTCGTTCGCGGAGCGATCGCTGGCTCCGAGCGAAGACGCTCGCGAGGTGCCGGATGCGAACGAGACCGTCGAACGACGACGGCGAAACGAATTCCGATGGCCGTGAATTCCGACGGAGGGAAAACAGGGGAGGGGAGAATCCCTCGAGGAAATCATTCGAATCCCGGGAAACGATGTTCCTTCGTCGACCTCTGATCTCTGAGAGACGGGGAAACTCTGGAATTCCTTGCCTCGAGGACCCCCTTATTTCTGTCGAGAGCATCCCATCGCGACCTCGATGAGGTCGACCCGAGTCGACGCCGTGGCATCGTAAACGAAACGTTCGCAAACTTTTTGGGAACGTCCCCGAAAGTCTGTGGTAGAAACCACCGATAGAAACTCGACGCGATTCGAGGTGAATTTATGCCTGCCGCTCGGTTCGGAGCCGAGGAGCTCGCGACGATTTCGAGTAGATTCGCGAAACTGGACTCGAAATGCAGTTCTGTAGAAGCAGAGCCGAGTCGTCGATCCGATCCAGTTGCTCGAAGGCGGTCGACGGTCGGTGAGTGCGAAACTTCGCATTCATCGGTGCCACATCTGCACGGGAAGGGGCGAACCTCCCCCTCTCCCCCCCCCCCACGGAACAACTTTGAACCAGTTCCTCCTCAGATGGGGAAGGACCTAGAAGTCGTTCGTGGACGAAGGAAGAGCACGCTTTATTTGCTTCCTGGAATTATAGGAAAATACAGAGGATCTCCTTGCATGATGCTGTTCTCCTCGTACCCTATGAACCGGTTCTCCGGTTCGAAAGCTGCGACAAAATCTAAACATAGCGATCGTGCCGTCTCGACTACCGATAGGATCGAAGCCACGGGCGAAGAACGTAACCTTGCAGCACCATGGAATGGGCCGACACGAAATGGGCCCAGCTCGAGAAGATCGCAAGAGCGGCACCCGGTGTACACCACCGGGTATTGCAGAATGTGAGAATCGTATCGCTAAAGTTCACCCGATGTATATTTGTGCTCCAAAAACAGTATTTACATTCAAAATAGAAAATTACTTCTCAAAAGTTGTTACCGATACCTGTGGCATGCTAGATTGCTGTCGTGAAATTCTTAATCGACACATTTAAAAAAAGAAGGAAAAATAAAAAAGGGTCTGTCCACGCCAAGTGGTCCTAGGGTTTTAGCCCTAAATTTCTATAAATATGCAAATATTACTTTCGCTACAGAAGTTCATCATCTCTTTTCCCAGAAAACACAAATGAAAGAGAATATTACATTGAAAAATGAAAGAATCATTCAGGATTATGATATTCAGGATGATTCATACCGCTCTCGTGACACTCATGTGATGAAAAAAAGGAAATCTGGAGACGGAATTGGACCACTGGAACAGATGGAAATGCATGCTCATCGTTTCAAACCGGCTCAGTTGTGCAGAGTAGATGTCAATTCTTCACATTTTAATGATATCTTTAAAAGAAAATTGAGAGATACGTGCAGACTTCTCGTTTCAAAATACCTTTTCAGAGAACATGCCACATCCGACACGGTCATAAAATAGGCTTACTTTCCGTTTCGAGTGTTGTCATCTTGGGGTAACTTACAGTAATTCCAGGCTTTCTTTCGATCTCTAGGATGAACACGAAACTAAATTATTAGGGTCCGCTCGATGACAGATGTGTGAAGATGGCGATAGCAAGTGACTTTAACTCGAGGGTTCACGAGATGTCGCGTCTGACCCTTTTCTTTGCACATACAGTAGGTACACATTCCAAAAAAGGAGAGAGTGCAAGACTTCGGATTGTGGAATTTTCAGTCACGACCCAAAGCAAATTGTTGCAGTCTTTAAAGATGATTTGTCGTCCATAATAAAGTTAAATACATTTTTAATGCTGAAGATATTACTCCGAATTGACGTCCGACACTGTGGACAGACCCTAAAGTATCTGCTTATGAAATTGCGATGCGCCAACCATCCCAGGAAGACAA
>CAJPEV010004397.1:0-13792 GCA_905338385.1 Darwinula stevensoni | reverse complement strand
CCCCCCGGGGGCCCCCACTTTTTTTTTTTTTTTTTTCTCTCTGGCGATATTTCACAACATTATCTGCCTTCATTATGATGGATGAGTCGGACCACGCTTTGTTTTTGAATCCGATACGGAGCACCATAATAAATGCGTGCCGGCCGGGGCCAGCCCTTTTCGGGATTTGTCTTCCCGAGCCATCATAACACACACAAAGGTGTTTACCGCTTCAGTTTACCACTTCAGTTTACCATTTCAGTTTATATACCACGCGAGTTTATCGATCGAGTTTACCGCTCCGGTTTGTTACTCGAGAAAGGTAAACCTGTGATTACTGCTGCTCATCGGCTATGAATAGATTAATGAACCGGCCAATCCCGTCCGATCTGACGGCCTCGAGGGACGCGATTGAACGGATGTCATGCTTTCATTCCTCCATGCTTTCATTCCTTCATGCTTTCATTCACGCTCGTCGCGAGATGATGGGATCGTGTTCGAGTAGAACTCGAGGGGTGACACGGGCGGAGTGTCATGATATGTTTGCATGTTGACCGAGAGCCATTTTTTGGCCCCTTCGTCTCGGGCCCCTCCATCTTTGGCCCCTCCATCTTTGGCCCCTGTCTCTGGCCTTCCCTCCCACCTTCGTTTCTTCTCGTCATCTTGACGTTCCTCGGCGTATCGCAACGGTATCTCGACGGCGCCTCGTAACGATCCTTATCGCGCGACCGAGCACGATCAAGGAAAAATAGGAAATAATAAATTAAATAATAAATTAAATAATAATAAATTTTGATCCGATCCCGCCGATAAACGCAAAAGGGGCGAGAAGCGAAAGGAACGAAGGAGATTCTCGGGACCGCCTCGCAACATGCAACTCCCGAGCCTTCATTAACTCCCGCGGTTTCCCCCCAAGAGGTCATGCAAAAGACGTGTATACATGTATATCCCTACATGCATATATACATACATCCTTCCCCGCATATATATATCGACCGGGAGGGAGGAAGGGGGAAGATGATAAATGTCCTCACGCGAACCAGCGGAGGCTCCAGGTCGGGACTGTTGAAAAGTCGTGGCCTGGCCCCTTCTCCCCCCTTCTCCGTGCGTCGTCACGAGATCTCCCCATTTTTCCTCTCTATGCCCCTATGGGGGCCCCTGCATGACATGCCGCCTCGTCCTGGGCCCCGTCTTTTGTCCCCGGGACCGGGACACAAGGGCAGGGGACATTTATGACGTCGTTCCGGTCCCGAGTCCTCGATTTATATCTCTGTCGTGACCCGATCCGACCCGATCCCGGATCCTTAACCTCTCTTGTCTTTCCCGAGATGAAGACAAAATAAAAATAGACGTCTTCATTATATACTGCAGGCGACCCATGTCATACCCAATCGGGAACCACCGGGCGAACGACATCAATTTTAAAGGAAAAAACTGCCGAGTCCTTCCGATCCATCAAGTCGGAAATAGTTAAGAGAACTGAAACCGGGAACAGAAGCGAATTACCCGTTAAAGTGCTCAACAACCGCGATTTGTCTGTTAGCCTGTACTTATGTCGTTTCCTTCGCGGCAACAAAAGAAAAAGACGCCCTAAAATTTATCAGCTTCGCTTTAGAAATCTCACATCCGTGACTTCCTTAGAAATGCATTTCTTTTAAGTTTTAAATTTACAAGCGGAAACACCACTCTTTTCCGTTAAAGTCGGAGCGGTCGTCCGACTTTTCATATTACGAGGCTAAAATATTAAATTGGAAAGAAATTAATTTCCAAAGAAGGAGATAAGATTCCAGAGCAAGGCTGATAAATTAAGAAGAAAAATCCTGTACCCGTAGCTATAGTACTTTCCCATAGAAATTCTGCGGTATGTCCATTGAGACATACCACAGAATTTCTCTGGGAAAGCCCCACACCGCCGCGGACCATATATCGGCGATCGTTCACTGCCAAGGGAGAAGTCATGAGATTCTGTCATACATCAAGGTGTCGACAGTGAAAGCATGGATCGTGTGCTGCTCACGTGAGGAAAGCCGTGAGGAAAGCCGAATTTCTCCTCGTAAAATCGTTTTTAGTGAGAGGCGGGGTTAATTCATTTTCGTGTCGGATGGCGAGCCTCTCCGTTTCGTTTATGCGATGCGGAAAATAAAGAGACTGGGAGTGTTTATAATTTCATTGCGGGAATGAAATTTGGTGTAGGTGGCGGAGAATGGAAATCCACTGAATAAGGAATACATCTCACGTATGCCTTTCGAAAGGTTATCTCCGCAAGAAGACGGCCCTTCAAAAAGCACCTATATTCACTTCAGATGAAAGCGCATTCTTCCGTTTTCCGTCCTCGAAGCGTCCAAAAAGAACCGGACCGAACCGGAATGCAGTCCGGTGAATGGAGAATGGAGTCCGGTGAGGAGGCATCGCAGCCAACATTCACCTGATCTCTCACCTCCCGATGCTCGAAAGAAGGCCTAAGGTTACAAAGGACATGTCATCCGTCTCGGTACCGTTAAAGGCTCCACCCGTCTGCGAACGAAGCGCTTCGGTCCCTGTTACTCGAATGCGGCATCCATTAGGACCTGCTTTGTCTTCCGTGTATCACCTATTTGTAAGCAGCTCCATGAATCCCGGGAAGGGCCAGCTTATCTGGACTACCCGGAGAAACAAAGAGGACCTGCTTGCCTACGGTTTAGCATATAAACACCTGCCGTTCGGCATCGAAACATCTGTTTCGCACACCGAGTCACAGTCTTCGAAATGGAAATCTCGAGACTTTTCCCGAATGCCTCGGAAGCGCCGCCGCGACTCTCCCCGCTTTCAACCTTAGGGACATAGTAAACCGACACGAAAGACTCGGGCTCGGTAGGAAGCCTCGATCAAGATAATCTTTCGCGTCTCGGGTATCCGCGTTCCAATGGCTTCAAGTGCGCTCGTCTTTCGACGCACCGTTTCCATCGGCTCTCGAGGAGTAAACGGCGAAAGAACGACATCGTTTCGAACCGAATATTAACTCTGATACTATTAGGGCAATATGGCAACTATTATGGCAACAACGAGGCCAAACAGTAACCTACGGATCCGCTCCAATCGGAGTTCATCTTGTGCGAAACTTAAACTGTGAATAGGCACATACATCTTCACTATAATTGTGAAGTTTCATCAACATTCGAGTTTACACTAAACTTCCTCGAATGTTTGCAGCGTTTGTTCTGGGACTGAGCAAGGACTGAAACCCAGAGACCGCTTCCTCATTTCACATTCAAATTTCTCTCCATTGTCGCTCATGATCACATCAGCAAAATGAATTTGGATTAAATACGTCTCCTGCGTATATTAATCTACCAGTGGTAATTAGTGAAAGATTATTCAGTAAGAACATAGTAATTAGTAATATAATAATGTAACGAGGGAACTCGAGCTTATTTCTCTGCCACACTATGTACACACTGCTACACCATAAAGCGTTAACTCCCAATGGCAACAAAGAAAATGAGTATACGGATCGGCCGAGTTTATGCAGTCATGAACTCCCAAGTCCTGAATATTCATGATGGAAGATGGAACTACAAACTGACTGCCCGAAGCGGAACGAATGTATCAAAATGGAAAATAATTCGAAACGACAACAAGACTCCAGACAGAAGCTGCAGCTCGCAAAAAAAAAAAAAAAAAAAAAAAAAAAAAAACATAAAAAAAAACAAAAAAAAAAAAAAAAAAAAAAAAAAAAAAAAAAAACCAGCGGAAAACTCGACACCGATCCGCCGAGAACTGTTTATGGCCCTGACGACAATGAGGACGACAATGAGGAAGCCGAGGGAACGGGAGGAGGAGGAGGAGGAGAAAAAGCTGTCACCAGATTTGTAAGGAAGATGGGGCGATAAAGAGGAGATGGTGGAGGGGCTGCCTGCCAGTGTGCGTGTGTCGCCACGGGACGGGACAAAAGAGGTTCGGCGCCAACACGCCCGTGACTTTGCAACACAGTCGCACTCTCTTCTTTCATTATAACAACTCCCATCGGCGATAACGAACGGTGTTAATGAACCTCCGTCGCGTAAAAAAAAAAAGCCAACCGTGGAAAAAAAATCGACGGAATCCGGTGGCTTCCACGTGTGCGAGATAATCCGCTGAAAAGACCTTTAGCTGTTGTGACAGGAGAGAATGAAACCAAGCCCCAGAGGAAGGTAGTTAACGATCCAATTATCCGATTATTGGCCCGTGCTCTTTCTTTCTTTTTTTTTTCTTTTCTTTCTGTGTCGACAGATTACACTGAGGGCTTTTTTTCCCCTTTTCGGTTGTTAGCCTGCCCCCCCCCCCCCCCCCCCCCCCCCCCCCCCCCCCCCCCCCCCCCCCCCCCCCCCCCCCCNTTGTTAGCCTGCCCCCCCCCCCCCCCTTACAACCGAATCAATTACGGCTCATCAAATGAGACTCCGGGGATGAATGGATGACGTCACCGACTGCCATCATTATTTGTGGATCCCTCTTTTACCCTCTTGATGTTTTCATCAGCCATGTGCCACGTGAAGCCTAATGACGCTTGAAATGCCGAAAACGGGGCAAGTCTCCCGTAATCCCGATCCCCCCCACACATCACATATGGCAAATTACCGCCAAAAAAACACCGTGCCACCGCCTTCTACCTTCCTTTTTTTTTGCAAAAAAATACCCTATTCCTGGAATGGAGATAAATCCGGACAGAAACCTGGTCCTGTCTCCCGTTATCAACTTATCACATGTTATCGGAACGGAGAACCTCCTGGACGAGGATAATCCTGAATATCCCTTGGCCCCTTTTTCCCTCCTTTTTTTTTTTAGGCACAGGACAACAGGTGAGCAACACCCTCGGGGGGATATTTGTTGCCATCTCCGAGAACAACAGGTGGGCCCTTTTAGTATTGACCATGTGTTTTTTCGTCCTTTCCCCCCCCCACTTGCTTTTTTTTTTTTTTCCCAGTTGAACTCGGCCGAGAAAAATTACTACCGAATCGCATCAGTCATCATCAGCATCAGCCATCAGCCGATATCGTCGAGCCGATATCGGCGAAGTGCAGGTATCACCCGTCGAAACGAAATCACCCAGTCATAGCAGATGCGAGAGTACTCGGCTTTTAATTATATGCTCGCCGTAATGGCATTTCGAAGATAAAAGCGATTTATCGCCGAAACTGGATGGGAAAAAATCGGAGGAATTCGCAAGGAACAGGTGGGACCATAAGGATCATCAAACCGGGATAATCAATCGACACCGATGCAATTATCCCAGGGGGTTGACTTCCGTTAATTAGCCGATGGGTGCCCGGGAGGGAGGCAAGGTGACCCTCCGGTAGCCCTCCATAATAAAAAATGAATGAAATTCTCTTCTCTCTTTTGTGCATGGGAGCGAGCCTGTACCCCGTGGCTTCCCCTTCATTATCTCCCTGCAGGAAACGGAGCACAAGATTTTTTTTTTTTTCCCCTTCCATGCTTAGACGCGCTTTGTTTCGCAGGTGCTCCTTCGTCGGACGTGGGAATATGACGCCACGGCCGCATATGCGCTTTTCAGACTCTTTCTCTCTTTCGTCACGAGGGAAATCGTAGTTGAATTAAAATGATGAGGCGAAAAGGCAGGGACACTCCGCACCGGCGCATTTCATCACGTCTCCCCCGATCCCGGTTCCGAGTTTTCCCGCGCTTGACCGAACTCTGGTCAAGACCACGGCAAGAAATTTTCCAATTTCCTTCCTTCGCCCGTCTCCGGGTTTCTTCGAGACCCCCGATTCCCTAAGGTCCCCTCTTATAAAAACCCCCCTAAATTCTCGAACGGAAGCAACCCCTCGCGAAACCGCGCGGTTAAGCGCCAGAACCTGCCCCCTCGCACACACGCCAGCCGCCAAGTCCTTCACGCACGGTCTGGTTTCCCATACGCAGATGCATGGAGTGCGGCTACCGTTCATCTGCATTCCGGACACGAAACGGCAGAGAAAGAAAGAAGGCTCTTCATAGATTATCCTTTGCATTCATGAAGAGAGTTTCCCTCTGTTTTTATAAATAATCCCCCCTTGCGTGGATTTACGAGCCGGGGGAGCCTGGTCCGACAAGGGGTATCCGTCATAACCTTTTTTTTTTTTTTCTTCCTTTTTTTTGGCAGGGTTAAAAGGTTCGGGCTGATATCGAGTGGATTCGCCCTCGAGGCCGTCATTAAGAGTGCATCAGCCTTCCTCGATTATTCCCACCGAGGGCTTCTTCGTACCGACGTGGTACTTAGTCAGTACTCGAAACAGGATCTCTTTTGTGCCGAGACGGCACGGCATGCCATGGCACGGCATGCCATGGTGCCTCATAAATCCGGCTCTCTTCGACGAGTAAATAAATGCGTAAATAAATAAATGAAGAAATTAATATGCATCGGCTCTTGGCTATTTAATTATTTATTCCAAGGCCTGGTGAATATTTTGCGAAACGCGAGGAAAATTTTCAGGGTAATTTGAGTTTTCGTTCCACCTGCAAGGCCACCCGGGGAATCAAAGTTTCACCTGGCTTCATCGGGGTAATTTCGCGGCGATGAAAGTTTCAGTCGCTGAATAAGGGATGGACGCGTTTTCGACGTCCGCGCGGGTTGGGTCGGCGTAATGGGGTTGTTAGGACGCATTAGGACGAAATGTTAGGACGTATTAGGACGAAATGTTAGGACGTATTTTTTTTTTTTGCATGCGGGTGAGGACACGCGACGGGGATCCGGTTCCCCCGTATTTGCACGTTCGCGTGTTTGCAAATTTGCGTGTTTGCACAGACGGTGTCTCCGCGTTCTCCGAGTCTGTCAATATTGTCAGAGTCGTATCGAAACTAATTGCGAACGGGAGCGAAAAGCGAGGGGTGGCAAATGCCGACGATGGCAAATGCCGACGATGAAAAATGCCGGCGGTGACGAGAGGAAAGAGATTAACCACTTTTTAACGATCTCCCACCGTTAATTGGCCTAATTTGCTTATCGGCGGATCGGCGAGGCGGAGGCATCGCTCCGTTGCGATACGACATGCCGACACGTCGTGTCGACACGATACGGTGACGCGACATCGATCCAGCGAGCCATTTACGGCCGTATCGATGTCCGGTCGAGCATTTTCCTCCACCGATTATTCATGCCGCCATTCGAGGTCCATTTGCTCCCGTGAGGGCCGGCGGACAATGGGGCTTTGAGAGGGCCATTCCCCGGAATCACTCGGGAGGTGTTTCCCGAGCTAATGCGACCGGGAACGGAACGACGAGAACGGAACGTTCTCGTCCCGTCTGGCGCATCGGAAAGGTTTCGCGATCGGAAAACTCTAATTCTCCCGTAACGCGATTTAAATACGCGCCAAACCATTCGCAATTCGACCTGAAAGATCCTATCAACATACGGTATAATAATAATAATAATAATAATAATGGTAACGTTCGGACGTACCTGGGTTTGGGTGAGCCCGAGACTGGCGGCGAGTTCGGCCCTCTCGGGCAAGGCAAGGTACTGAGTTCTTTGGAATCTCCGGTTGAGCTGCTGGAGTTGAAGGCTGGAGTAGATGGTGCGGGGCTTCCTCATCTTCTTTCCCTTCCCGTTCACCCGGAGGCTTCCCTCCACGCTCTCCTTCTCTGCTCCGAGATGAGGAATATCAGTGCAATTGCCTGGCTGCCTGGTCACGATACCAGTTTTTATTTTATTTTAGTTTTGGGACGTGCGTGAGCAAAATCTTAAATGTTCGAAAGTTTTCGTTTGCTTATTGAATGAGCGGCCGATATTATTTTCTGCCGAATGGAGTCGTGTAATGATATCGCGATGAAGTTTGAGGCAGCTTGCGTGGAGTCTCCTGATGGGATTCCGTGCAAACTGTGCCAAAAGTTAAGTCGCGTTAAGTCGTTCGCGATCGGCTTGAAGCCTTTTTCCGGGCAATTTACCCGAAGCGTTCTTAAACGACGAGGGAGTTAATAATCGTATCTTTTGATGGCTGGCGCGAAATGAGAAGAAGTCGTCTCTCATCAAGGATGCTTTGATTTGTGACAGGAAGCCGTGCTTCATCCGCGTTACGCACGAAAGCGAATCCCAGCTGATATAACGAGAAACTCATACGCACACAAGGGGATGAGAGAGAGAGATTGCAGCCCGGGCTGCAATCAATCTAATGGGGATGATTACAGGATTTACTGGAAAAACCGCAACCATTACCTCCGGTAATCAATATGATTAAGTCCTCCCATCGCATTACGCCGAGATACCCTGTTGACAACTCGATACGACGGCCCTGAACTTGACCCGATATGCCCAGAGATCACCTGCCCATTACCGATCCCACTAACCGACTGAGAAACCCTCCGGTCGATCCTAACCCCGCGGTCGCTTCGCGGCTCCGTCGTTTTCTCCGACCCAGAAATTTTTCTACGACCCAGGCAAAATGACCTTCACGTGTCAGGAATCGTGCCAGGAAAATCCTTCGGCCTTTCATCCGACCGTGCCAACCTCATGAGACACACTCATGTGTGCATGAGACACACTCGACCGGACCCACAGAATTTCGCAACGAAAATAGATGTTAAAAAATCGACTCGGTTAATCCCCCTTCCAACATCTGCCGTCTCCTAAACCCCCCCCCCCTCTCCAAGACAGCGGGCAGCACCGATGGAAATTTTTTTCCTCATCCACCGTGAGATACATCTAGGGATCTAGTGGCCTTGGAAACCCCCTTGAAGCGGAAACACGTATATCCTTCGATATGAAGAACACGCACTCAACCACGCACACGGCGTCTCCTCCCCACTTCCGCCCTTCGGAGGAGAAAGAAAAAAAAGAAGGATTCCATAGAAGTTTTTCGTCATCTCAAGGTCTCTCCGTGTGCGAGGAGATGACTTTGATCCATCATTCCTCACGGACCCATCATTCCTCACGGACACTCCTCCTCCGTGGCACGAACGGCTTTTGTCCCGTGTCCGCCTCGTATTTATGAATCTTTTTTTGCGTCGCAACCGGCAGTATAAATTATCGGTAGGCGTGTGAAATTCGCCGCAGACGGATACGAGAGGATTTTCGGAGCCTTAATGCAACGATAATGATAATCCGAATCCCCCGTTCCTCGTTCTCGAGCGCACTGTGAGTAAATTTTCATTAGAAACGTTTACCGATGAATAATGAAGCGGCCGAATGCACGAAGAAACTTCATTAAACATACGGGTTTAAAAATGCAGGAGTGAAACCGAAAACGACCTCAGAAGGCAACCATGCGAACGGTCCGAGCCGAATCGTTCTCCGATTTTCGCGGGATCGTCGGGCGAACACGCGACTTATCGGTTTGCTCATCGGTTAGCTCATCAGTTAGCTTATCGGTGGCGGCGGTTCCGAGCGAGAGCGCCCCGGCGGAAGCCGAGACCCACACGAGCGCAGCGGGTCATTTCTCAACATTGCATCTAATGAATTCCGAAGGCCTTAACGAGGGAGCGATACAGATGTAACGATGGGGGGGGGAGGGGGAGGGGGGGGGGGTGTTAATAGGCATGGACTAGGCAGCAGCGGGGGAAAGAGATATTTCATCCATTGACACCGCGCGTCTTCGCCCCGGGAGGCCCAGCGTGGGGTCTCGACAACACCTATGCCCTCCCTTTTCAGCGCTTGCCTCCCGATCCCGCTTCCCGTTTTACGGACCCGTCCGATAACCCTTTTTGCGGGGCGGAGGGGCGAAGCGCCCGGAGTGAAGAGGGGCGGGGGGGGGGAGTCCGAAGAGATCGCGCGGGAATCCGAAAGAGTCGAAAGGAATCGCGCGGGGATCCGGAGAAATCTGAAGACATCGCGCGGGGATCTGGAGAAATATGAAGACATCGCGCGGGAATCTGGTGGAACCTGAAGAAATCGCGCGGGGATCGGAAAACTTCGCAATCGGGTACTTCGTTACCATTCCGAATTCGTTCCCATGGACTTCGGAAAATCGCGAGATGCTATCGCAACACCATGTGGTTTGCATATTTGGAATGAACATCGCGACACCTATTGGCTGCAATCGCCAGGGCCAAACGGTCGCGATTCCATTCACCCGCGCGAAGGCAAACGCATCGCGATCCGATAAGAATCTTGCGCGTGACATTCCCAACGCAAGTAAACGTGCGAAAGATACGCAACACGGTGTGTGACATTCGAAAAGGCGATTGCGGCATCGTCGATGGGAACTCGGACCGTTCGACCGACAGATGACGAAAATACACCGACGATCGCGGCGAACGGTCGCGATG
Source organism: Darwinula stevensoni (assembly GCA_905338385.1). NCBI lineage: Eukaryota > Metazoa > Arthropoda > Ostracoda > Podocopida > Darwinulidae > Darwinula > Darwinula stevensoni. The sequence goes on along the minus strand of CAJPEV010004397.1, from coordinate 3,604 downwards.
ACTGCGAACCGCCGACGGTCGGAGCCCCGCGATCCGCAATCGCACTTCTCCGCGATCGTCGCAGAAACGAAACGATCCATCTCGGGATCTGCGTGCATTCACGGACCGTGAACCGGCGTGTAATCCTCGCGGGTACGCACTCGGACGTGCGACCCCGCCGACGGCTCGCATCCCACAATGTTGGCTCGCATCCCTCAACGATGGCTCGCATCCCCCATTCAGGCACTCTCTTCCTCTCATCACCACCCAATTATCGTAATTACGTAGACCCCATAGAATTGAATAATTTACCTAATTGACGCAATTACCAACACGTGGTCGCGGCACATCTCGGCGCGAGTTCCCCGTCGCCCCGATTCCGCCCCCGAATCGTCGGAAACGCCGCGGAAAAAAGATATTCTTTCTTGGAACTCACCGTCTCTCGGAGGCGACGGGCACTGGGTGACGTTGGCGTAGGTGCCGAGGTGATACCCCGGGTAGGAGTTGTGAACCGTGGTGTTCATGGTGGCGAAGGGGTAAGGGGCCAGGTGGGGCCGGGACTGATGTCCCAGCATGGACTCGTGCTGCGACACGACCGGCTGCTGGTACGGTCCCCGGTGGTACGGGTGGGCCATGGCCAGTCCCTGGCCCTGCAGCTCCATGAACGCCGATTTTTCCGGGTCCAATGCATCCGCGGCGCTCATGGACGCGGGGGCATAAGGCCCGGCGGTGAGATCCGTGAAATTCAGCGTGGTGACGGATTTCGTGGGAACCGACCGGAACGATGAGGAAAAACGACACGCACTGATCGCGTTCGGATCCGTCGAGACGGGTTGGTCACTCGCTGCCCGAGAGCACACTGATGGGCCCGTTTTTCCATGTTCATCATAAGCTCGTGATGTCTGATCCGTCCTACCCCATGGCTCCCGCCGTCCCGCGATCCCATTGGTCCGCCCCCCGTGACGTCACGGGGCCGCGCGCCTCGGATTGGCTCCCGCCCTCCCGATCGTTTATCGTCTGGTTACACCCCCGTCAGACAGTGCGACCGAGAAGGCGGAGAAATGGCTCCAGCCTGCTCTCTCTCCCTTCTCTTCTCTCCCGTAGATGCTGCCAAGTGCGAGGAGGAAAAGAAAGAGAAAAAAATCCATTCCCCTCCTGTTGTGGGTTCCCCGTCCTTCCCTCTCCTCTCGTTGCCGAGCCGGGTAACAAGGTAATTGTTATAACGAGCCTGGGGTGTATACATTTGTCGCGTGGTTTCGGAGAATGTGTGTGCGTTATCGTCAGATAACCATCGGCCGCGGAGATTCATTAGCGTTTCGTGGCGCTTCGGCTCCCTTTTATCCCCCTCGGTCGAGATGATATCTCGGCGCTATTATGTCACCCTCGAGGTCAATGTCGTCTCGATCGAACGAGGAATCTGCGAAACGAGACACCACAGGTGCGTTCGGCTCATCGCCGCAGTGGCTCATCGCTGCGGTGGCTCATCGCTGCAGTGGCTCATCGCTGCAGTGGCTCATCCCATCTGCGACCGACGAGGGGGAAGTAATGACCTATAAAATCTAATCCGGTGGGGGGGCTTTCGGGGGGATTTCGATGGTTGTCGCAGATAGCATGCACACGTCCCGGCGCAGCGTGAGGCCCTCACGTGCCACTTGTCCCGGGATGCCACTTGTCCCGAGATGCCACTTGTCTTCGCATGCCCCCGATGGACGGATATTCGGATATGCGGGCGACCCAAGAATCCCGGAGTTTGGCTGCTTCGTTGGTGAAATGTCCTGCTAGAATTAAATGATAATAAATTATTTAGCCGATTCCGACGATTTATCTGGGAAGTGCCGGCGCCGAAAAACGCGGGAAGCCAGAAGAGAAGTCATCGCGTGGCCGCAAGGTCGAAAAAAATAATCATGGAGTCCCCGCGGCGTAAAAACAGTCATCAGATGCAAAATGCCGTCCGCGAACGAATGCATGAATCGCGCTAATGAAGAGTTCATTACGCGCAGAAGCCACAATCCACCGAGCCAGGAAGTCTTCGCTTGTTTGCCAACATCTTCGCTGCAGATTTCACCGTGATTACCGCTCGTTTCATCGGATTTATTTTGTTTTCGTGTACCGCTCCCAGCATGCTCGAACATTTTTGTTTTTTTTTTATTTTATTTTTTTTTTTTTTTACGCCAGCCAACTCTAACGAGCGAAGGACGCAGCCCCGTAGGCTTAATGAGTGGATTACGGCCGTAATCTCGTAATGCGATCGGATTGAGGTCTAGAGCATCCCGCATCAAGGACAATCCGATAACTGTTTTCACGAGAGGTCATAGGGGAGGGGTGCACGCTATATATGGAAGCATTTTAGGAGCATGACAGAAACATTGTAGAATCACGATGGGAACATGATAGAAGCATAATGAAGGCATTGTAGGAGCACGATAGGAGCATGATAGGAGCACGATAGGAGCATTGTAGGAGGTTTATAGGAGAACTGTTGGATCATGCTAGGAACATTGTAGGAGCTTCATAGGAGAATTGTAGGAGCATGCTAGGAACATTGTAGGAGCTTTATGGGAATATTGTAGGAGCATGCAAGGAAGATTGTAGGAGCTGCAGCTCTCAAACCGAGCTCAAGACCCGATGGAAACCGGGAGGTAGATTTGGACCAGGGTGGTGGCATGCGACGTCGGATGTTATCTCTTCGGAGGCAAGGAGGCATAAAAGCCACACTTTATTCAAAGCCTCCCAAGCGGGAAAAAGGAGAAGATTCCCTCCGCCTCGACACCTGCCAGCGCTTATGCGTTATGCTGAATGCATTCTTATGGTGCTTCGCATCCATTCTCGTGGTGCTTCTCATCCATGTCCTCCATCCGGTTCCCGGAGGGACGCCTCCCCCCCTTATCGCAGTCCGTTTCGGAACTGTGAAAAAACCCACTTCCTTCATTAGACTATCGGCTCCGACATCGGGCGGGGTCCGCGGGGAAAGACCCGCAGCTGCCGCTGTTTCCATTAAGAATGCCTGCGTTTCGAGTCGAGATTCGAGTCGAGATTCGATTCCGGAGGGTTTCTCGTGCTCGCAGCTGCACTTCACCTGCAGGTGATTTCGAAAGTCCTATGGGAATCTCACCGATCCGGCTAAAAGAATTCCGGAGTCCGTTACGAAACGAGATCGGTCCGAGCGAAACCGATTCTGCCCGAAACGAAGTTTAAATGGGTCACCCGATTTATCGAATTGGGTTCGTTTTGAAAATGCGCTGGATGGGAGGTGTCACGGAAGTCCCGAGGGAGAAAAAAAGGGACAGTGATCAGACAGGGTGCTGATGGATGCCCATCATCATAATCATCATCGGGGACTGAATATCTGGAAATCGCTCGCCTAAGGGGGGAATTGTGCTCGTAATCGGAGTTAATGTCCCGATCGGTTGACCTCCGACCCGGCCGTCCACCGGTTACCTGCAGGTTACAGGTAACCTGCAGGTGTTTCTTTTTTCTCCTCGTAGCCAGAAGGCCTCACGGTGAGGAGACAACTCGGAGCTCTCTGAACGCCTCACTGACTTTTCTTCTCTCTTCAAATTATCCCCTCGGGGAACGAGCAGGTTTCCTTTTTCTTTTTTTTTTTTTTTTTTTCCTTCTCCCGACC
>CAJPEV010004396.1:0-22502 GCA_905338385.1 Darwinula stevensoni | reverse complement strand
GGGGGGAAATATCAAACGACACCGGCAACCAGACCCTGCGTATTTACAGTATTTCTTTCCGCGAAGCGCCTCTTGAGTAATTCGTCCCTGAAAAATATCAATATCACAGGTTCACTTTGTAATATGATAGCCTCAAGAGACTCTTGGAGTTTATTGAAGCTCCTGCTCAACGTTTTATATCAGCCTGACAAGTAGCGAACGACGACATCACGGAAATAAAAAGTTGGATGTAGCTGGGAGCCTTATAACTTACAGGCGTAGAATTACTGGGTTAAAGAAAAATCGACATCCTGGCGTGTTTACACTTTATGAGGCTCAATGATTTTTCAGCGCCTGACCTTGTTCCACCGGAAAAGTATGTATCACAATATTATCCTGCCCTTGTGGAGACTTGATCATTTCTAACATGATTCAAATGTGCAACGCACATCGGGATGTAAGTACAGTAGACCGTAGCCAGGGCACAACTGACAAGGCACCTGAATCAAGACGGCCAAAACGAAAAAAAAAATAAAACCATTATTTTTTTCGGGTTTGTAAGCCTTCGGTGATCTAAACCTTTCGATCTTCTGACACTTCTATGAATGAATCCTTCGATGTATGGTAGCGTTCGCTCAACTGTCTTTCGACAAAATGTCCATTCGTCGACATGAGTTTCGATAATTCGATACCAACCCCAGGGGCACTGCGTGCCTGCAGAGGCAATCGCTCGGCAGGCGACCGTGCAATCGCCTGCGCTGTCAGCTGCACCTTATCGCTTTCGCATTGTTACTTTTCCGGTGGGTATTTTCATAGGAAATTCTTATGGAAACGTAATCACTCTTCTCTTCCTCCATACTAAATTCCATCGCTCTTCTCGTAGTTTCATAGCATTTTTGAAACAGCAAGCCGCCCCCTCCCCTCCCCCCCAGAAAATAAACTTCATTAGAAATTATTTAGCGTAACCAACTCTTTTAAACGGAACTATTATTTTTGAAAGTTTATTATTTCACCTACCATTGCTCCAGTTTTCATGGCTCCCTCTTTGTAATTTTTCAGGTTTTCTGAAGCGTAGAACCTTCTGAACTTCCATCCGATGAGGCAAAGCATACTACCCGTTTTCGCTCATGCGAAGCGAGGAATGGAAAAAATTATTTTCGTAATCCTCTTTTGGCTTCTCAAGCTCAAGAAGCTAGGGCATCCAGGACCGGAAAAATTACTTTTAAAATACCATCGGGATATCATGGCTGGCCCTCTTTTACGAGGGAAGAATATCGGACGATCGTATGCCAACCATGCCACCTACCAATCTATTTCTCTATCTTATCTTATCTACTCCAATAATTTTAGTCGTGCGCCGATGGACTGAACGAGTGAGTAAAACGAGAGTGAGAACCACCGAGTGAGTGTCACCTTTGAAGCCGACGTGCAACTGAAAAGCGCCGCCAAAGCACACTTCGCAGGTTGGTTCGAGGAGGCGAAAGAGATGGGTGCCTTCGGGGAGATCTGGCGATAACGTGCAAAAAAGGTCTCCCGATTTCCAGAGATTCTTTAACTCCCTTAGATAGAGGTTGAGAAGGGGGTACACCGATCGCTTCCTGTTATCTGCCCCATCCGTGCATTGACCCGAGTCGACAGAGATTATAGTGGGGAAATTGGGAAAGGTAGATAATTGGAGGGGCGAATCCAACCCGGTTCGTTTTAAGCAAAGGGCCGGACCGGCCAGTGCTCTCTAATAGACCGAAGGAAAAGCCTAAAATTCCGTCCGTATTTCCAAAAATTCACTCTCATAATGGTATAAATTAATGCACGAAGTAAAGCTCTATAGCGAATCGCAGTCTCTATAAAACGGTCAGAAAGGCACACATGTGTCTTATGGCCTCCAGTCGTGCAAATATGGACTCGGACGAACCTGTTGTTGGTCCTTTTGAGGTCAGCCTTGAGCAGCTTGGCCTCGGCCTCCCGTCTCTTGAGGACGTGCAGCGCGTAGTCCAGCTTTTCCGCATAGAGGACGGAGGCCGCTTTCCTTTCCTCCACTCGCTCTCTCATCTCCTGTTGGGCGATGAACGAGTTCATGCATTCATGGCTTCTCTCGAAGGATCGGGAACGATCGGGGGTGGTTTCAGAACGAGAAGGATCGTCGATGGGGTTCCTCGCTGGGATTGCAGGGCTAGGTTTAGTTTCAATCAATGAACGTTAAGTCTTGAGTGAGGTGCGGGAATTTTGGTAGAGGCAACTTCCAACTTCGCTTTCATGGAAAATGGGCACATCATTACCTTTACGATAAGAAAGAAGGGAACGAGGGAACCTATGAGATGCAAGGGGAGAGTAGGGGGGGGGGGGCAAGAAGCAAGGGAAGATAACAGGAGGAATGGTTCCACACCCCACACATCGAAATGTAGTTCAGTTCATCCAAAAGTTTTAAGGGGGTCTGATGTCGACGCAAACCTTTATCCTCGGGTGCATGTACGAGGGTGGTTCAAGGCATTCGCGAAATTTATTTTTTGGAGCATTTATTTCCGATGCAATAACTTTAAAACTCTAACTACTTCTCGAAATAATTGTCCTGTATAACGCAGCATTTTTCTCAACGGTGCACTAGTGCCTGAAGGCCCTTAGCACCTGTCTCGCTGTGTCAACCATTTTAGGACGCGCTCTTTCACAGTTCTTTCAGATTCAAGTCGCTGTCCACCCAAGTGTTCCTTAAGCAGAGGCGGATACAGAAATTTTTCATAGGGGGCGGTTCCCTATTTCCTACCCTCCCCCCCCCCCCCCCCCCCCCCCCCCCCCCTAAAAAAAAAAAAAAACGGAAAAAAATAGAATGGTAAACCTGGCCATAGGGGAGGCGGTCGCCCCCCCCCCCTCCGGATCCGCCCCTATCCTTAAGGGGCCCAAGCATAGACATCACTCGGAGCTAAATCGGATCGTAGGGTGAGTGCGAGACAGACTCCCAGCCGAGGCTGGCCAGTTTTGCCGCGGTTTCATGGGTCGTGTTTGGTCGAGCGTTCTCTTGCAGAAAGATCACTCCACGAGAGAGTAGATCGGGCCTTTCTTTGCGAATAGCTGTCAGTATAGCTTGCAGGACTTTGCAGTAGTAGATAATGTTGATGGCAGAGCCTTTGGGCGAAAATCCGCACGAATAAACCCGGAATGATCCCCGAATGCCGAAGCCATGGTCTTGCCGTGCCCAAGGTCGTCCAGCACACTCTTGCGCCCGGCTTTAAAACGTGAATGCCACTTAAATACAGCCGATCTTTGAAGTCTTTCTTCGCAAAACTGGGCTCAAATTCGCCTGTGAATCTCACTTGGTTTGATGCCTTCCTTAACCAAAAACTTAATCACAATCCTCCGTTCGAGAACCGAGTCAAATGACTTTTCCGTCATTTTGCCTATCAGGCGACACACGATGGCCACGACAACGTTTATCACAGAACGTTTTTTTCTTTCTATCCTCTCTATCGATCCATATGCATAACTAGCGAATTGATGGAAGCCTCTAAAAGCAAAAGTCCACGAATGACTTGAACTACCCTCGTACATCAGAGCAATCTCTAAAAAAAAAAACAATCGTGAGTTTTTGATGGATTGACATACGTGGATCTGTCGGTCGAGATCGTCCTTGGCCTTCCTCGTGGCCTCCTCGCGCTCCTCCCGGCCGAGGCAGAAGGCGCGAAAGCGATTCTCGTCCAGTTCCAACCTCTTCTCCAGGTTTCTCTCTTCCTTCTGCTGGACCCTATGGAACTCTTGGCGGAACTCCTCTTCCTGCTTCGCCCCCATCTCTTCCTGGTCCTTACGGATCGCCTCCTGTACCGACAGTGCATGCATGATAATAAAAAAAAATAATAATAACAATGGAAAGAAAGATAGGAAAACAATTTTTATTTTAAAGCAAAACTTCTAAGAAAATGTTGATATTAACTAAAAGTGTTAACATTTAAAATGTTCAATCCATGCAGCACTCGACCTGGATTTTGAGCGCCTCGCTGCGATATCGGGTGAGGAGCAGCCCGTACTGCTTCCTCATCCGGGCCGTCAGGAGGGCGAACACCTCCGTGTCCTTCCCCACGCTCGTCTCGTAGGCCTCCAGGTCCTCCTCCATCTTCTGGTGCATGTGCTCCAGCTGCTGCTTTCGCTCCGAGAGTAGTTCCTCGGTGGCCGCTGCCGTTCGTCAGTTCCGTGGAAGGGGAGGAGCATGTTCTTACAATTTAATTTCTAAAAAACCCACTATTATTGATAAATGTGACAGTAATTAGGATGATAAATAATGCAGTATATGAATGTTATTATGATGAGTATATAATTAGCGTTTCACCACGTTTAATTAAAATATTTACAATTTATTTCGCACATATTCATCTATAGAATGCATTTTTCACATCGACATTTTCCCCACTTGCGTGGGGAAAATGAGGTGCAAATCTTTCCCCGCTCGGTGCAAATCTTTGGGGGGGAAATCTGGGGGGATTTGCCCCCAAACCGAGAGGTTGGGGGCAAATAACGTAATGTTCTTTACACACCCACAGCGGCGTAACTTCCGGGGGGCAAGGGCCCCCTCCTCCCCACTTTTCAAGAAAAGAAACCAAAAAAAGGAAAAGATCCAGAGATGCATGAAAACAGTTTCCCTACGTTCCCGTGCCCACCCACTATTTCCTGTGCCCTTCCCCCTCCCCCCACACTTTTTTCCCTCCACGCTACGCCTATGCACACCCACTCCTGAGGATGAAATGGATTAGCAGGGATTTCCTTTCTCTTGGCTAGCGGGAATACCCCTCCCCGCCCCGCTTGTCCGCTCATTCCTGTGAAGTGGATGAAATGAAAATTTATTCAAGTTATGTCCACTCTAGCAAAAAATAGAAAAATGAATTCGGGAGGAAGGGGGGGGGGGGACAAAGCCAACCTCCTAACCCCCCCCCCCCCCCGGCAAAGATGGGGATGCGCAGCCCCTTTTCTCCTGTCGTGAGTCTATACCCTCTTGTACACCCCCGAGAAAGCAACAGGCAACTGCATTCGCAACTGCACCTTGTTGAGAGGCCAGCAGCAACCGGAGCTCCTCGGCGCTCGACATCCGTTCGGCCGACTCCCATCGCGAATGGATCTCCTCCAATCTCTTCTTCCAGTCGCGATGCACTTCATCGAGGGATTTTTCCAGAGTCGCTTCTTCCTCCTCGTGCTGCCGGCTGTGGGACAGAGACTCGAGTCAGGCTTCGCTCTTTCCATCTCCATCTTATTACCATAAATCTTTGATGAGTACCGTCGCTCTTTTTCCCTGGAGATGGCTGCCAGGTGAACGTTGGTCACGAAGGCGGAGCTGTTGGCCAGCACGGAGCGAATTCCTTCTGCACTCTGCTGTAATTGGGCCTCCGTGTGAGATACCTCTGGGGGTGGGGTCGGAGTCTTCGGCTTCGGCGGGGCTCTGCGTTTTCAAGACACAATCGGGGCCATCCAAAATCCATCCTTTCACTTTTATATTTATGAAGATTCTGAGGCCCCTGATGTACCCTCACCTGAGTTCCTGGATCCTCGTCTCCACACGCTCCCTCCGTTTGCATATTCTCAATTCCTTGTCTTCGACCCATTCTTCTTCTAGGCCCGGTTGCCGCTCCATGTTGCATAGACGCGTCACTTTTCGCACAGAGTAATTCTTGTCTGCTGACATTGATCAAGCAAGACGTTATATAGCAATGTCATGGCACCGTTACCGACACGCAGAAATAATATCAATGATAATGGAGTATATATTGTCGTAATTTTATTGGGCTGTGCCTTGATCATAAGTAAAAAGACAAGTCATTACTGGAATTAAATGAGGTTGAATGACGTCTCAACGGAGGAGCCGTCAATATGCGGTTTTCAGCTGTGGGAAAGCAGTGGAGGAAATCGAAATGTCGAAGATGCTCCAGAACAAATATGGCCGCTTCACCTGTGACGGCTAGAAATTAAAGACAATTATCTCTAAATAGGAAGCCCCCTTTCAGAGAAATCTAGGACTCACGAAAATTAATCTGGCCTATAATAGAGTATGTAGGTTAGACCTACAGTGTAGGTACTTTCAAGTGAGGGGAGCGTTTCGTTTGGAAAAGCCTCGGTAGAGTCTAGCCTAATTTGGGCGCAGGCTGAGTCCAGACCTAGGCTATCATTAAAGATTAGGCCTACGTATTCCGAGATAGGGTATGCCTCAATATCGTACTACCTCCCTCTCACTGCCACTTCATCAGGTGTGGATGTCTTGTGATCCCTTCATAATCTGGAATGGGCTTGGGGTTCGAGCTCATTCCACCACGCCTTCCCATTGGTCGCTATTAGGGATTCGTCGTTTATTTTCCAGCTGGAGCTTGGGATGGAGAATGTTTATGTCAGCAATGTTGGTGGGAAACTCCCTCCCAGTATCGAAAGGGGTTAAAAACAGGGTAGATAAAATATGCTTAAGTTTCTAGTTAGTTTGGAAGAGGTTAATGGTAGATGGCACTAACAAAACTATTTAATTAGGAAGGTAATAGCACCTACAAGGAAACCTAAATGTTCCAGGTTGTGAGGAGGGTGTAGTGGCATACTGAACCATGTCCAGCTGGGTTTAAGCCTGGACCTTACGTGATATTAGAGCTCCAATAAAGCAGGCCAACAGTTATTTATAAATTTATATTCATAAGCATTAGCTAGGCATGGCTCAAGGCCCATCCTACTGATATGGTAGCCCACTTTCAAAGAGTAATATGGTTTTCATGATAGACTTATCATTCTTTATGAATTGGACTTGGTGTGAGATCTATCTAATGTCCACATGAAAGGTGGACCTTAAGCCTCACCTAAATCTTTGCCAACAAATTTCTTTAATCCTCACATAATTGTTTGGGTATACTCAACACAGGACCCAAGTGGGTTATGATGCCAGAAGTACTTAATATGACTTGCATCGGTCCTAACCTTGAGCAAAGCACTTAAAAGATATGAATTTCATAGCTATAATTTAAATCTTTCAGTTAGATAATTCATTTTGATCAAATCTTCCATAATGTCTGATAAGTTGCTGTAATGTTAGGCCTAGTCTCAATTCTGCATTTGTCAGCCCTGTGTTATATCTTAACAAGAATTTCATTCCATCTGGCTAAAAATTTTGACTTATAAATATATAATCCTTTATAATCAATGACATCTACATTTTTTTTAACAGGAAGACCCACTTACCCATGTGTCCAATTTAAACTTTTGAAGTGAATTTTCATCCTAATCTTCCTCAGCCCCCCCCCCCCCAAAAAAAAATCAGGATTTGGAATATGTTTATGTGCCACTCATGTCTTGGGAGGAGGCTTATGTTGACTCTTGGCTGCTTGCTGTATAGGGCATCCATGAAGTTAGTATAAAGGTTATAATAAAAAAAATTGGCCATCATCACATTTGAGATGAATGAACATAACCTGGGAGATGATTCAGGCTTGGTATAACTTATAATAAAATAATTCATTTTGCTAATTTTACAGATGGCACATCATTAACACATTTGCTGCTGAATGTGCACATGACGAATTCAAGACAGTTATGCAATGGCACTGCCATCCCACTACAAGTGAATTTGTTAATGCTGGAAGAGTTAGTTAATGTGGCTTATAGGATGATTATTTATCAAAGTCCATTTATGATGCAGTGAGAACTAAGACTGCATTTCAAAAGTTATATTTGAATTAATAAATTTATTGGAAAATAGTGTGCTATTAGGTGCTAATCAATTCCTGGGTTTTGTTATTTTCTCATTTATAATTCAATGTACCATATATTATGATGTTTGGGATTTGGAATACAACAAATTAAGAGATGTTTGGAATGGGAGATTTTATATTGTACCTGAATTGCCTGCAATGTTGGGTTCATTGACTTCAGATATAGTGGAAGGAACAATTCCATGAAACAGTACAGTGACTTAATGTATACTCTGTGCTGCAAAACTGACTGTTGGCATACCTGGCTATACCAAGTTAGGTCATATACCTGCTGTAGTTAACCCCTTAACTGGGGGGACCACCTTTTGGTGTTCAAATTTCCATTCTAATACTGCACTCACTACCTTTAGGCATCCCTGCATTTAGATAGCTAGCAAAATCAGAGTAGACACAGAAAGGCTCATGGACACTTTGCATATTTAGAGATATTCTGCTAATGAGTGTATGCAGCAAGAAAAACCCTATGGTTTGAGCAAAAATACTTAATGGTTTTCCAGCAAAAATATACCCTGATTTAGGAGTTAAGAGACAAAAGTGCTTTGTGAGCTTCCAAAGTTGAAGTTCACAGACACTATTTTGGGTGTTCATCAGAAGGTAGTTATAAACCAGGTACTCCCATCTGTGAGAAGAAGAAGTGACTTTCTCCAATTTTATATTATCTTAATTTTTATACTTTATTAGAATCTGTGAGTATGGACCCCTTAAAGAAATCTTGAGGGTAGCCCTCCTGGCTAGTAGTGCCCATGTGGAGGTGGCAGCTATGGTGAAATAGATTTTTTTTTGGAAACTGGACTATTTAGCTTTTGATGCATATTTTGGTTTTATTGCTGGTCTGCAATTCATTCTGTTCATAAAGCATCATACAGTTGAACTCAGTTATAGTGATGAAAGCGCCAGATCCCCAGCGTAGAGCCCATAAGGCACGTTACATTTTACCTTGGTTAGAACGAAGTCCATTGAAGGACGCACAGACGAAATCGACAACGTTCATGTCCCTAATCCGTCATTCTTAACTGAAATTTCCTTCATAGGAAAAATTAGCATTGGCAAGCCATGACTTTATATTTCCTGGATTCGGCATTCCTTGAGAGTTATGTGGGTTTGGCTGGAGCAATGTTAGGGAGAGATAATCCCCAGTAACTAAGATCACCTTATCTTCAGTTGCCATTTGCATTTCTCGTTGACAACATGGCCAATGAAAAACGAAAGAGGCAAGCCTTCACGATTGAAAGGAAAGTGTGCTTCATTAGTTTAATAGAAAGAGCTCAAAGTGAAGCTAACGTCACTTGTGAACATGGACATCTGTTCATCTGTTTCCACAATTTGGGAAAATTGTGACAGCTTCATCCGTGCTTACCAGAACATGTCACAAAATAAGAAACTTTCTAGGTCTGTTGAGATGACATCGACGAAGCCGTGCTAAAATATAAAGTAGTTCAAGGTCCAAAGAAGTGGGAACATCATGATTAGTGGGTCAATCTTGAAATTGAAGGTAGTGTAGTATGAGCAATGTAAACTGGAGTTGTAACGTTATATAGCATCAATTTGAAAACAGGAAAATGGAGTGCCAATAAAGGCAACCTCTGTTATAACGAACCTTGGTTATAACGACAGTTTTTACCTGGTCCCTTCAATGACATTATAACCGAGTTCGACTGTATATTTCATGGCCTTGACTTAACTTTGTCCTGATTTCTAAATGAAAAATGGTCAGTATTACAATATGTGACCTCTGAAATAAATTCAGACCTTCCTTAGTAACCAAAGTGTGACAGCCCTCTGTTGATGGCATCTGTCTTTTATAAGTTTAGTTTGAGTTAAGTCATTATCAGAATTCTTCCATTGACATGAACCATTCAGGGTTGTTTTTACACATGAGAAATGAAGCTAATTTGTCGCCGATGAGTATTGCTCAGCAAGTATCAGAGAAGCATACATGTAGGGATGGCCTTGAAACATTACTTTCTTCCTTATTACATTGGGGCTAGTCAATCTTGGATTGGGTATCTTTACTCTTCCAGGTCTCTCATGGAGATTCTGAGAGGGATCCAAAGTCATCTCTCCTGTAGGGGTGAAATAATATCCTATTTTTCATGTGAATAACTGAGCATAATATATATTTAAATTATTGTGCTCTCATGAAATGATTTCTTTGTAATAAAGAAACAGTTTTATGCAAATTTGATTTCCATAATATCAATTGATTGTGAATTATTTAGATGGGGCCTCAAAAATTGAGACTGTTGCTCTACCTGACATTAGCACTTCTGTGTTCTGTCCTGAAGTAGCCAATTAAGCCCTAGTTTTGTTGGGCTATGATTTTTTGTGACCTCAATCAAGCCTGAAACTAGACAATTCCTTGTCTCGTGTTTCAATATGCTGTCTAGGATAGCATAGGCCATCATACACTTGACTTTAGGCTTTACCAGATCTCTAGAAACCCTGTGAACCTGAATCATGAGAAATTCTTCCCATTCAGAGTTACCTGTAGGAAGAAGAGAAATACAGAGAAAAAGGAGAGCATTCCTAATGTTATGGAAGTACAAGACATAATACTTTAGCCTATACTGTAGCATATGCCATGTCCCATGGAATTTCTTTCTCTGGACCTCAGGAAGTAAACATTTTTTTGCAAAAGGTATAGATGTACAATATAGCATTTCAGGCATCTCATGACTTTGTGATGGTTTCTTTGAATTTCTCTTAGGTGCTCAAAAATCTGAAGGCTTGACTTGTAAACTATCACTCAAGGATGGCCTGCATGGATTTATGCCAATATTGACAATCTGACTGAGCTGACAGGGACAATGCCTGGATCAGTGGACTGAACAACACGTTATGGAGAACCTCTTTAGGAGGATGGAATTTTCATGACTTTACCCTCATGGTGTATTACTCTCAACAAAAGGGTACTGGGGCCTCAAGTTCAGGCAACGGTAGTGGAAGCAATAAACAGGTCTGTCTCTTTGCCTTTTCATTCACTCATAAAATGATCTTAGGAGATAATAATGCATTTCTTAATTCTTACAGATGACAGTTGTGGATGGAAAAGGAAGTAGTGGTGTGAACCCAGGAACCCGGAAGACCGGGCCTTCCGAGACCAGAAGACGGGTGAAACTGTATGCTTTAAATGCTGAAAAGCAATGGGATGACAAGGGGACAGGCCATGTCTCCTCTTCATATGTTGAGCGGCTCAAAGGAACTTCTCTCCTTGTCAGAGCAGAAGCAGATGGCAAGTTGTGGATGGATTGCTATAAAGGGATCGTATTCAGAGAGTATTATCTTTTATCGCTTTGTATTCCCTTAGGGTCCTTGTTATTGGAATCCAAGATCCAGCCCGATACAGCATATCAAAAGCAACAGGTAAATTTTTTACACATTTTTAAACCTAAGAGGCTTAATCAATACGTCAACAAAGGGTAGACAGTGGGATATGTGACTACGGCAAAAATTTCTCGTCCCTTTTTTTTTGTTATCTGTGTTTCATTTATGAATCAAGGATGATATGTCCATATGGAAACAAAGTGAAGGGACATTCCTAGGGGTCCCAGTGGAGCCATAAGAAATGAAGTTGAATATACAAGAATGCAACTTTTCTAGATAGGTGAACTGAGATATCATGATCATGATATACTGAGATACCATCAATTGTGCATGCTTAAGTACTTCTGTTGTTTTACTCTCTGACCAGGCTTTGCAGTCATGAAATGAAGGTTTAGTTCTGGCTGCATTCCTTTCCCAGGCTCTTCTTTCCAGTATTTGGCCCCTTTTCTATGCCTTGATTTATTTATTTATTGTTAACGGTTATAACTTTTCCTCTAATGAAATTAAAGTAAATAAACCCCTTTCCTTGCACATACTTTTCTACAAAGCAATCTTAAGTAAAACTGGTTTTCAAAAACAGTTGCCCAATATTTAATGCAAGTGGGAAATTTGAATTTTACCTGATATTTCATCTTACATAGCTTGCTAGTGAGGTGGAAGTGTTAATTAATTCTCTCATTTTTGCGTTTGATATTTTGGTTATGGGTTTGCATGCTTGCCTTGGTATCAATTAGCATTATTTCTGGTTTTAAATGGTTCCTTTTTATTTTTTTTTCTGTATTCCATTTGTAGGCTAGCAATTTAAAAGTATTAATTTATAGGTTAACAAGTCATGTTATTTGAGAAAGATGAAAGGAAAAAACCTGTCTGAATAGAAACTTTCATTATTATCACAATAACTAGGAGAATCTTGCTGAGACTTCAATATGTCAATGAGAACTGACTGTGACATCTGTCCATGACTTACCATGATTGAGACCATTGAAGTGTAAATTGGTCATAGGGATGATGTGATTATTGAAGAGTTTGGAAAATTCTCTGAGTTTCTGTGTAAATCTTGTACTCTTCCATGCATATCTAACTGCTGGTTGCAACCTGACAAAGCCTTGGGGTCAGCACAAGCAAACCCATTCTACTTTCTTTGACTTCATTGCTTAGTTTGTTTCTTTTTTCCCCCCATGTTTGGTGTAGAGGAAAATAGTTAAGCTACTAATTGGCAAATAATAAAGCTGCAAATTGTAGTGACAGCCTATTATGTCTTCTCCAATTTTTTTAGCATTTACCCATGTGACTGGAGCTGTCGCATGAACAACTTCAGAATACAAGGTGATTGTAATTTTGTTATTCATTGCATTTTCCCTTCTTAGGAGACCCTCATTGTTTGGTCTGAGGGTGGGAATTATGACTTGGCCCTCAGTTTTCAAGAAAGGGCAGGCTGTGATGAAATCTGGGAAAAAATTTGTCAGGTTGGTTGGGTTATCAGAACCCTGCTTTGCTTTATTAGTCTTTGTAAAGGCTCTGTTCATTGCTGATCACATTTTCTCTCTTCCAGGTGCAAGGCAAGGATCCCTCAGTGGATATCACACAAGATATAGTTGAAGAGAGTGAGGATGAAAAATATGATGAAATCTCAGACTTCAATACCAGCACAGTGGACCTCCCTTCTCCAGAAATTGGACGTCTGGAAGAGATCAATGAGGTATTACTCTTAGACACAAGGGTGTCTCAGAGAATACTATTTGTTTACACCATCATTAGGCCTACATTTGTTTTTTATTTTTTTTTAAATACCAGTTTATTATGTAGAGTGGTTGGTAATCTGGTTCTGGTCTTCCAGGTTGTTACAAGTTGTATGACCTCACCACTGCGGCGTGAAAAACTGGCTCTTCTCATTGAGAATGAGAACTACATTAGGAAATTGTTGAACGTATTCCACATCTGTGAGGATGTGGAGGACCTTGATGGCTTGCGCCACCTCTACTCCATATTTAAGAATATTTTCCTACTCAACAAGAATGCCTTATTTGAAGTCATGTTTTCAGGTGAGATACTAAAGATGCATATATATACATCAAAAGAGTCTGCAAAGGTGGCTATTCACCCAATGTAGAGACTTGAACTTAATGTGCACTCATTTTACAGAGGAGCTGATATTTGACGTGATTGGGTGTCTGGAATATGACCCGACTCAGAGCCAGCCGAAGCCCCATAGGGAATATCTGAAGAGGCTCTCACAATTCCATGAAGTCATCCCCATTCGAAATCCAGAGCTTCTTAGCAAAATCCATCAGACGTATCGAGTTCAATACATCCAAGATGTTGTCCTGCCCACGCCGTCCCTGTTTGAAGAGAATATGTCCACCTTATCTTCCTTCATCTTTTTCAATAAAGTCGAGATTGTATCCCTCATCCAGGTCTGCACTCCTTTTCTTTGCAATAATGTTGTGCTGTGTGGTTGCAGTGGTGACCTGAAAAAGTTTTTCTTGAATGTTTGCAGGAAGATGAAAATTTCCTCATGGAGTTGTTCTCACAGCTCACAGATGAATCAACTTCAGATGCCAAGAGGCGAGATTTGGTATTATTCCTCAAGGAACTCTGCACCTTTTCACAGACTCTCCAGCCACAGAGCCGGGAAACTTTTCTCAAGGTTGGCCTCTGGCACTGCCTGAGGATGCAATAAAATATGCTACTGTTCCAGAATGACATCTTGCTTTTTTCTCAGCTCCTGTCAAGCCTGGGGATCTTGCCAGCCCTTGAGCTGGCTTTGGGGGTGGAGGATCATGCTGTGAGGTCTGCTGCCATAGATATCCTAGCCATCGTTGTGGAGTTCTCCCCTTCTCTTGTGCGAGAATACATGCTGCTTCAGTCTGCCAAAGTTGATGAGGTGTGTTTCTCTTAAGTGACTCAGGATACATTCATTGTTATATAGTTGATCTTCAAATAGTTCCTCTTTAGCTTAAATGTTGTCTCTCTAGTCTCCTGGAGGGGATAGTATTGAATTGGTAGAGTTGGGGTAGAGAGTAGTGTTGACAACCAAAGTTTCCTTGGGTTTGAAATTCTTCTATTTAGAAGACTGAAGTGTGACCGATTTGATCCATGGGTCTTGTTGATAAGCCTTGATGTCAGATTCCTTCCTGATCTCTACAAGGAGGCCTTATATCGAGATAAATCAACACTGTACTCACTCTATGAAGACAAATTGACTGAAGTTGCCATCACATATTGTCTAACTGCATAACTACTGAGTTATGGACTGCCACAATTAGTAATATCTTTGCCTCTCATTGTACATTTCATTTTAGAATATCCTCCAATCAATGAAAGACACAGATCTTGGCTGATTCTCAGCCTCTACTTCTCTTCTTTTTTTTTAGTGAACTTTCTTCCTATAAGAATTTACTGCCTGAGCAGTAAATGCAAAATCAATTCAAATCTTTAAAGCTAAATTATTAAATTATTTTCAATAAAAGAATCCACAATAGAAAACAGCTCCTTTCAGGCTGGTTAGACCAGAAAAATAAAGTAAATAAATAAAAGAAACCACACAAACAAACAAAAAAAAGGATTCAATCAAATAATATTCTCTTTTTTTTTGCATTCCAACTCAGCCATCCAGGACGAACCCAATTGGGTTCAATGAATGGCCTTATTGCCACTATTTGCTGCTGCTGCTTCTTTTTTTTTCTCTCTCTTCTTTTTTTTTCCCCCTCTCTCTCTTTTATTTATTTATTTATGCATTGTCTTTCATTTTTGTCATTGTTTATACCTTCATCTTTGTTACTTATCTGCAAATATGTGGAAATATATTTATTCTATTCTAAGAAAATTGAGGAACCATATGCAATTTTTTTTTAATTCTGTGAGTTCCTGTCTGCATGTCAATGTTAAGATTTTACCAATGTTTGTGGTTTTATTATTGACTCCACTAATTTCCTGCTGCAACTAGCAGATGCAGTATGCCTACATTAGCATCCATTTGATTTCAGAAACATTCCATTAACTCTCTATTAAATGTTGGAGTATGCCAGGATTTTGGTTGGATCTCCCAAAAACATGCTGTTGCATTTCATGCAAGCTCAACCATGACAGCTTTCCAAATCAAGTCATTTTTGCCTCACTGTCCCACAGGTGGCTCATGAGTATGACAGTTGTAGCCAGATTGTCTGCCAAAGTGTTAAAAATAATTTTGAAATCTGGAAACTGCCAGGAAGGAGCAATGGATGGGTATTTACCACTGTTATTTTTATATATTTACCAGGCTTTCCTGTCTGCTCAGTTATATTATATCCATTCTGTTTGCTTCCATCCTGCTCCTGATGTATTCTACATTATTTTACTTGGCACATATGACAGTGCTTCAAAGGCAGTTCACTATTGGACTGGGCTTTGCCATACTTTGTTATTCTTGCATTTCACGTTGGAGAGATGTATGCCTAGGTGGAAGATGACTGAATTTGATATACCTGTTCACATGGCTCTTATCCAAATCTAGATAACATTTGATAGGTAAGAGTACTAATTTGCAAGAATAGATCTTGATTTCCAAGCATCACTTAATCTCCAATGAGAGAGAAGAAACAGATGACTCAGAAGCAGTTCCATAGGGTTTGGAGTTATAGTTTAACTATTTCAGACCTGAGACACTATCAGAATAATATACTTTTTTTGCATTTTTGAGCCCTTTTCCTATTCTACTCTAAATTGTTATGTTCTATATATTGGCTTTTTATTTTGTATAAATTTACCATATCATGCCATATAATATATATTATGCATGTAGTTACATAACTGAAGATTTCAAAACAGACTGGTGAGAGAAGGCTTCCAATGGAATTGAGCCATGCATAATTGAGTCCATTGTACAGGGTGTTCTGTAAGCCCCAGGTCACTTACCCAGTTATTGATCCAGTAGGTCAGTGTGTGCTCCACCATTGTCATGGCTCAATATTATCATTCTCCAAGTTCTAAGAATGATTTATTAATTTATTAATAATTTATTAATTAAAAAGAACTAAGAATTAATATCTATAATAATAATTATAAATAATCATGACCTGGGACTAACAGAACACCCTGTAGTGTGATATGGGCCACAAAGTCATGAGAATTCCAAGAAATCACCATAGGAACAATGAAAATGCAATGTCCATTGGAATGGATGCAGGGTCTGATAGGGTTAAGGGAAAATGTGTCAGAAACATGCTAAGTTTTATATAAAATTTTGAAAGAGAGGCAGTATGTGAAAAATCCTTTGTTCATCAAGCTGGAGGTATTTACCTCCTTCCAAGAAAAGTATGTTCTCTGTGTGTTTTTACCAATGACTTCTTCAACTCGGTCAGACCCAATCAGTATTGAGTGGCAGGGTGTGGTGAAATATTCAAGAAATTAATGAGAAAATAATGTTTTGTGAACCAGGACACTGGGATTGCTTTCTTATTGCAAGGTGTTGCTGGAACTGTCAAGGAAGAGTCGTTGTTCTTGTTATTCATATTCTACATATGAAAGTGGAAGCATTTTCTGTTTTAGCATGTGATTATTGGCACCAAATTTCTCTATAACTTCATCATTCTTCTCATTGGTGTTTTGTTTTTCTTGCAGGAGCAATTGCTATCAAATGTGATAATAGAGCAGATCATCTGCGACCCAGATCCTGAACTGGCTGGAGCTGTGCAGCTGATAGGGGTGCTCAAGATCCTCCTCGACCCTGAAAACATGCTTGCATCCATCAACAAGTCTGAACGAACAGACTTCCTCACATACTTTTACAAGCACTCCATGCACGAACTCATAGGTACCCCTTCATTTCTTGCTTATTTGTCTTGAAGCTATCTTACTGATGTTGATGTTTTATGATGAGAGCATAAACTGTGATTCATGCAGCTCCTCTATTGGCCAACACATCATCAGAAGATGGACCAAGTCGGGAGGATTCCCAGACTGTGCAACTTTTGAGCCTCATCTTGGAAGTTTTAGGATTCTGTGTTGACCATCATGCATACCACATCAAGAACTATATCCTTGGAAAAGATCTCCTTCGCCGAATCCTTGTCCTTTTGAGATCACGTCACACATTTCTTTCCCTATGTCAGTCTCCCCCTCATTTTCTAATGATGAGATTCTGTAAAGCAGCTGGATTTATTTTGAGGTTCCTCAATAGGTTCATTGCGTTTGATGCGGAAGATTGTGGGCCTGAAGGACGAATTCTACAACCGGTACATCATACGTGGGAACTTGTTTGCTCCTGTGGTTGATTCTTTGATCAGAAATAATGGTCGGTACAACCTCCTGGATTCGGCTCTCCTAGAACTGTTTGAATTCATCAAGATGGTTTGTCTTCTTACTTACTTGGCCTGCATTTTCCATATCTTTGTCTGCATGCTGAATTGAATGTCTTGATTCATCAGGAGGACATCAAAAGCTTGTGCACCCATGTGATTGAGGTCCATGGTAAGAAGCTAGACAAGATTGAATATGTGCAGACGTTCAAATCCCTTCAACTCAGGTATGACCAACAGATGGATCGATTGCATCGAGACAAGTTTTCCATAGATGGGTGAGTCTTGACTTTGCATCTTATTCATATGAACTGTAAGGGACACTGGTCATATAACATGCATGGCAGTGTGAAAATCTGTTTCAATTGGCATTTGGAATTCAAATACTTTTTTTTAGTTCACTTCCACCATTGATGCAGCGTCGAACTATGTCACGCTTCCGCCGTGACCCACGGGACCTTGACGAAGACGAGGAGCTGTGGTTTGAGGCAGAGGATGATGTTGGGGAACCTTCAGAAGGTACAAGTGCATCGCTTGAGGAGACAGATGCTCCCAGTGGAGTGTTGAGTGTTGGAATGCTGGAACGTCGGTTAGGAGGAGGAGGAGGAGAGAGAGAAAGAGAAAGTGAAAGAGAAAGAGAAAGAGAAAGAGAAAAAGATGAGGAAATGTCTCCTGATTCCACTACTCCCACACCCTCCCCATCTCCTGTTGCAATGGCAACCACTCTCACTTCATCTCCTGTTCATCTGAAGGCATCTCTACTCTCTTCTGGCAAGGTGAGGCATTCTTCATCTTCATTCATTTATTCATTCATAGGTGCAAAAATACATGATTCCAGAGTGAGAGTGAATAAGTAGTGTGTGTGTGTGTGTTTGAAATGGTATAACTTAATACAGGTACAGTTAATATTTGCTTGGAAAAAATTGTCTAAATTTTTACCAGTCAGGATAACATTTTTTCCTATTGCTAAAACATGACTTCTGCTTGTAGAGGCCTGTTCATGGGGCTGACACAAGCAATCATATAGTGCAAAAAGCACCTGATTGTTGCTGAAGTTCCTTCCTAAAGGAAGGAAAGAGAGAGTGACCTCTTCTGAATTGCCATTCTTGGTATGGGCAAGTTCTTTCAAGAATGGGAAGAAACCACATTCTTAAATATGTTGGAATAGAAACCCAGGTGTTGAAGATCCCAAAATAACTTGTAAAAGCAGACTGGTAAAAGATGATACCTGAGCAACTTGATAGAGATTTCGATTTCCAATAGTAATATGGCATGGAAAAATTTATCTTTAGTTCCTGCACTGAGGAGAGCGTGAATGCACAATTTGTCATTGATGACAAAAAATAAATGGCTTGGATGTGTCCTGATAATTACAAGCATAAGTAATCAAACACTGACCCCAGCATACTGACAGTGACTGAAGCTTTTATTGAATATGGGCCTTAACTGTTTTTGCCTAAGTAACATCATTGGTGTTGACACATTTCATGGTAAAAAAAAAGAAGAAATCTGACGTTCATGTGTTTACTTTCTCGATGTTTCACTACAATACTCACAACTGTAGAAATTGTCATTTCAGATAGGTCTAGTGGACTATGAAGGGGATTCCGATGAAGAGGACAATGGAATGGATGAGGACGAAACGAGAACGACAAATTCTAAGCGGGACCGCAAGAGCGAGGATGAGGAAGATGAGGATGAAGACGAGGGCGACACGTCGTCCAAGAGGCCGCGCACAGATCCCGACTGAAACTGATCTCAACATCCCCTCTCTCTCTTGTTTTCTCTCCATTGTTCCATCTGCAATGTACAAACCATGGACGACGAGAGCGAGTTGAAAGACTGAAAGAAAGAGTATTCCGTGTTCCCTCTCCGAGTACAATGACGTGTCGTAGTGAGAGCTGCGTCTGTCTGCGAGGGAGATGGAGGAGATGATGTTGTCCTGTCAAACTCTCTCGGTGTGCACCTCCATAAGTTTCATTTCATATGCTTATCTCTCTCTCCTCTTGGTTGATGTAAATACAGTTTTATATTATATGTCTGGATTTTTGTCTCTGCTCCTCCATCCTTTGAATGCTCCTATCAGCTCCTTCTTGTTGGCCCTTGATACTCTCTCCCCCAATTCTCATGTGCTCCTTTTCTGTGTCGGGCATCGACTAAAAGCAGAGTACCTGAAGAGTGAGTTTATTTTTAATTTGGTGAGGCACTTCACTTTCCTTTTATGATGACAGCTGGCTTTTGCCTTGATATCAGGGGCCCGACAGTGACAACAAACTGGTCATGGATACAGGAAATGCTGCTGTTTCAGGATGAAATGAGCCCATGAAAGAAATACAGTCGGCTCTGTATAACAAACACGGACATGCCAAAATCCTTGACCTTGCCCGGTCAAATTTTCATAGACACCCATTCTAAAAAATTCGGGTATATGGAAATTTCCATGTAACGATGTTAACGAAATAGTTTCTGCATCCCTAGACGGGAAGTACGCAGGATAAAATGTATTTTCCCTCGCCCAAAAGGAAATAATTTATTTTTTTCTCCCTATTGTGGGAAGTGCAGAAGGGTTAGTCCTTATCTTTATGAGTCTATAAGGACTCTTTTTATCTCTATATCTTTCTCTTTTTTTTATCCAGCCCTTCACTTTGGTCGTCAGCTGCACGGCTTATGAGAACCAAGGCTTTGGCGCTCGCAGAATGCGCGTGATCGGGGGAATGTGAGTGTGGATGAATGAGCGTGTGGCGGGGGATATGATCTCGAGCGTGGCAAGTGAATGAAGCACAAAAGTGCTCTCCCGGCAGCTTTTCATCGGCTCCTTTGCCCCATTTATCCTTGGGAGTTTCATTTTACTAGACTTCTGGAGGCCTATGCCCCTTGAAGACATCAGCTGCCGCATTTTCCGACGCATTAACCTCGATGCCACGTGATTCACCAGTGGATATGTGGCAGTTAACGTGTCATACTGTTGTCAATGAAACCCTCAAGAGCCGTCGGACCCTCAGTACCCCCATGGGATGATTGTGTTTACACAGACGTAATGGGGATTCATTTCTTAATTGGAGATTTACTACTAGGTTCAAAAAGTTTCGAGACTCGGGTCACTATGACCGAACACTGTTGCACAACAAAAAGCAAATTTTGCTGAGTGTAGTTAGGGTTCCAGACTACGTGCATATCACGATCGCATTCGCTGAACTTCACGTGGCAATTACTGGATTGCGCCCTGTGCAACTCTTTAGCTGTCAGTCTGCGGTCAGCATTCACCTTGTGAAGATGCCACGTTTCGAACAGCGTGCTGATGCGAAATGTCGAACGGGAAGAACGGTGAATAAAGAGATGTATGTAGACGCCGCGGCGTCTCCGAGTAGCAATCCGTTTGAAACGACCACAGATGTGGGCAGACAAGAATTGGATCCTCCTTCACGTCAATGCACCAGCGCACAGATCGCTGATGATGAGCCGTTACTTGACAGCCACAGTCGTGCTTCCACATCCCTGGACCTTCCACCATGCGACTTTTCCCAAGAATGAAGAAGCGCCTGAAGGAACGCCGTTTTTCCTCGGCAGAAGAGGTGAAGGAAGCTACGGTGGCGGCATTGAATGGAGTCGCTTAAAATGAGTTCAAGTTCTGCTTCGAGGAACTTTACAGACGTTAACAAAAGTGTGTTGAAAGCCAGGGTCACTACTTTGAAGGTGACACAGCAACAGTGCCGTAACGCTCACCGTTCGCGTGCAATTTAACCTCAGGCATTTCTTTCGAGACTGATCGATTGGTGCTTTTGTGGAATCATCGCGCATCATCGTCTCGTAACAATCCGAAACTCGGTTACGTTTCTATGCATTAAATTTTATTTTTAACATTTTAATTTGATTAACACCGAAGATACGAGACATCACCTGACACAGACTCCCGTCATGTCATTCGAGTCCTCTGCACTTCTCGCCTAGGGCCTGTAGGGCGGAGGTTCACGGCGCTATAGTTGTGTTTCTAGGGGTCGATTAACACGACGTCACAGGAGTAAGGAATCATTGGTTTCTTTCCCGTCGAGGAACTCACCTGCCGGCACAATAGGATACCGTAATACCAAAGTTATGCGAGCCACAAACCGCAGTGAACCCGATACGTGTCACTCTGCTCCCGCCGGAACTATTTTCACAAAACACTTAAACTTTTCACAAAACTTACACTGTGCACATATTAACCCCTTCACTGGCAGGTTTTCTGACACGCTTTGAGAGAAGTCCGAGAATTTCTCGGGCATACCAGTGAAAGATGTTAATGTTCCCAGCAGAGGCCATCATTTTAATTAGCATTCTTTCAAAATCAGTAATTTTGTAGTCCCTTTTGAGTGATTGCACTCTGTCTGGCTTCATCTAGCTGATGTATAAAAAGGTAACATCTCGACAAATGAACAAATCTAGGAATTGATATTTATTCATTTCATCGTTAATTTCAATCGATTTCATGAAAACTATCAGCAAAGAAACTTCGTGTAGTCCACTCCATGACCAGCACACGCTCTTGCCCATTTTCAATTTTTCACTCCCTTTGGACAATGGCTCATGGCGTTGTCTCGGAGAAATGAATTGGGATTTAATCTCGAAGGTATGTTAGAAGCATATTCATCTATTGCACGGTGAAACTTTCGTGATAATAGCTTCACCATTCTCCCTTCAGAGCGAAGGAAGAGTTCGTCGTTTTTTTTTTTTTACAACTCGTAAATCGTTACGAAGAAAATTATGTTCGACGCTCCCTTGGGAATGGTACTTACACGGAAACACCCGGGGCAGCACCCGCAAATCCCAATGACGACACCAACCCTGCATTTCGACGCGTCGAAGCTCGTCCAGCATGCCCCCCTCACCTCGCTAGTACACGCGTCGCACGACGATCCTTCCCCTCTGGACAGATGGTGAAAAACCATTTTTAAAGCGATCCATGATCCACATCGATCCGTTCGGGGAGACATGGCATCTAGACCCTTGCCAGATCCCCCATCTCGCCAAGCGAACCAGAGGATTAAAACGAATGAAGTGAATTCCACTGGAATTAAGACTAATGTCATCAACACATCAGTCTCGGTCGAGCGTTCGTAGCGTGAGGACGTGTTGGAGGATACTCTCGAGGTTCTGTCAGCCAAGTCGTGAGTTAGTTGTTACCTGGCTACTTTGTAGCAGTTTTCATAAGTTTTCTGATAGCTACCTCCAACTT
>CAJPEV010004395.1:0-22505 GCA_905338385.1 Darwinula stevensoni | reverse complement strand
CGTATCATGCGAGAAGATTCACTAGAGTCACTATGCCAGTGAATAAGAGTATTCACTACACATACTGGCGATGATTAAAATTTCATTTAGAATCTATTCCCTGTGACAAATCCCGTTTGTACGCCCTAAAAGACAACAATACCATTGCACATGTGTCATTTTGGGTCGATGGAAAAGGGAGGGAGGCGGGGGAGAAATCATGTAATCATGTGACAAATAAAGAAATCCTGCAGCCATGTACTGCCATGTAGTACTTTACCGTTTGAAGGGACGTGTGCAGGAGCACAAGACTCCATGAGGGGCCACCATCCTTTGAGTGTGGACTGAAAGGGGATGATTGTTGAGATATCGTTCTTCGTGACTTCATATCCCCATGCGTGGATATTATAGGCAGCGGGGGAGTGGATAGCATAGGAAACGTACATACATCAATTGCATGCATACAGAGAGATATTTTCAGATGTGGACCAGTATAAAGACTACAATTTGTGCAATTGCGAAATTGAGAAATATGATATGGCAAATATGGATTTGGCAAAGTACGGAAAATTGCTGGTTAGAGACTTTCAACAGAAAATCATTTCGCAAAGTAGTCCTGTTTACCAGAATGACAGTTTTGTAGAAATCGGGCATTTCGTAGGATGCAAACTAGAGTTCGGTGCCATTCTAGAAAATTTAAGCCTGCTACTCATTGATGGATTCCAGGCAACACATTCGATCACATGCAGGAGCAGCAGTATCGGCGGTATCTGTATCTATACCTAAGTAACGAACCTGCTTGGCTAAAACGAGTTATATGGCAAACAGAGGACACTGGGAAACCGATCTCTCCGTGAATCTATGGAATTCAAAAAGGAACTACTCCGAAAACAGTTGCAAGGATGGAAATAAGTAGTAACGAGGCTCTGTAAGACGGGGGGATTCAATTATTGATAAGTTAGGCATTCATTGGATTACAGACTGATTAATGACAAAAAAGAGGGAATAAATGTTCTGTTCTTGAAGTTATTGGGATATTTGAAGCATATGGATGACCCTACTAAAATTTTCCGCAGGGAATCTATAGGTCAATTCAAGCGTACTAAATTCCATCATTTAGGAAACGATGGTTGCCATAGTGAATCAGTGCTCCTCATCATTGATGTTCTGATCGCGCCTCGAGAATAGTATAGAGCGAAAGCTGTAGCAAATATGCTCGATGATATCGAATATGGTGATGAGTGAAATCCCGAGGCAGACGCCGACGATTCCTCCGATGTTGGAAAATAAATCCTGAAGAGGCACCTTCTCCTTCTCCTGGATGTATGGGATCTGTCAAGGCATTCAAGGATGCATGCAAGGCCACCGTTTTCTTCTCTTGAGAGGATGACGGAGGATGTATGAGGTATATTTAGGAAACGGGAGAAAACGCACCCTTTTCGATGGAAAGCTGATATAAACGTTAGCACATCCAACCTTGTCTGTCCCCATCTCCAGCTGACAGTTAGGGTTTGGATCGGCAGAGATGCGGTAGTCGATCACCTTGCATCTCTTCGGACATTTGCAATCGGTCAAATTCATTTGAGAGACATCATCTTTCTGGGCCAGAAGCAGCTTCTTCAAGAAGGTATGCTCGCTCGTGGAATCTTTGCACGTTGGCTTCGTCAAATTGACTTCCTCGGTCATCAGAGAGGGGGATGATACAGGATGCGTTAGGATTGGACTGGATTCTCTCCCAGAAGCAAATTTCCATGCATTGAGGAATCACGCACATTACACGGCATAGTATTTCGCGCATTCAGTTGAATTGCATTCATCCCTTAGGCACTTCAATTATCGAAACTCACTCTCATGTAACTGTGATTATCATCGTGGATGCAAGGATCCCCCTCTTTGCTCAGTTGCTGGATGACTTCAGGATTGATGAAAAGACTGATAGTCGTGTTTTCGAGGACGTCAACCCTCATAGATAGAAACAGGTCCAAGTTCGTGAACATCTCCCTCTGATCGTGGACGAAAACTTCCATCTTTTTCAGGGGAGCCGGAAATATCAGCCAACTTTATGTTCACTTTATTCAGAGGCTCTAATTATGAAAGGGGAAACGAGATTTTTTCCAACCTTATTAGCATATGTGGGTGCGGGCATCGCAGTGAAGTTGAAGGTGTAATAATTGTCTTTGCAAAGCGCTTTTCCAGTTGGCAGGTCTTCACGAAGCAGCAGCGTGAAACACTTGAAATATTTAAATCCGTTATCATAGATGCTTAAACGAGAAAATGTTCGCTCCTTCCAAGTCCTATCATCTATGAAAGATCACCAACAGTACGCGTGAGTCCTCTGTTTTGAATTGGGCGAATAAAAAAGTAATTGATGCTTACCGAATTCGAGAGAAATTTCTCCCCTGCTTGTTGTATTGGCAACAAATCTATTCGATGTTGAGAAAGCGAACGGGATCACGTCCAGGAACGAGAAAGAAGAATACTTGAAACGTTCGGCGAATGTGAATTTCTCCCCTACACCCCCCGGTAGAAATCTGGCGGATGGTCTCGGACAGAATGTGAATGCTGGACTCGGAACCTTGCCCTGCGTCCTGATCTCATAAAGCGTGTTGGTCGGGAAGGATATGTACTCCTCGACCAGAATCTTCACCTGAAGTTCCATGTCCAGGTGATATCGAACGACAAAGTGAATACACGGAATACAGAGATAGTTGAAATACGAACCTGCTGGAGAGCAAGGGCTGCAGATGCCAGGATCGCAATCGATTTCACGATGTTCCGGGCTACTCGCATCTTTCGTCCCCTCACCACGCCTTTACGAAGAAAACAAAAATGTTCTCCCAGATTCTCTTTTTGTGAGATATTTATTTTCATTAACTTCATCCTCACCCTTCTCTACCCGAGCCTGGGAGTGTTCGTGCATCTTCTCGTCCTTGCACGCCGCAGATACTTGCATCTTCATTTTAACCCGCGTTGCGTATGAAGAGTGATCTGACAGATATCAAGCTACGACAATCAATAGAATCAATAAAATCCTGGCAGGATAAGGGGATTGCATCTGCCTTTACTCAAGTGCAACTTG
This sequence comes from Darwinula stevensoni, assembly GCA_905338385.1. Classification (NCBI taxonomy): domain Eukaryota; kingdom Metazoa; phylum Arthropoda; class Ostracoda; order Podocopida; family Darwinulidae; genus Darwinula; species Darwinula stevensoni. Next base: position 19,447 of record CAJPEV010004395.1, on the reverse strand, counting down.
AGTAAATGCAACTGCGAGAAGCGTGTTCGACTAAGTGGTGGCGTTTCTATTAGTTGGGTTTCATGAAGCATTACAGGTTTCCTATCGCCACAAAAGTGCTGCAATGTCCTTCCTCGAAATGTAATAAAATCGTAATATCTGAGGTCTGCCTCCAAATCGAACTATTTCCTGATGAAATGGGACTCTAACAGAAAATAGACTTATTTTTTTCCGCAGCGATTTCATAATGCATTAGGCTGCTAGTAAATACCGGTTTTTCCAAATGAAGGATGTGGACGATGTGTTTTCCATCCACTACATTACACTTTCAACATTTACTTTTCCAAGTGAACTCTAGTATTGAAGACTTATGCCAGTTTCGGGTGGATTTTTTTTTTACAGTGATTCGCATGAAATACCTAGACGATGAAAAAATCCTAGGCAATTGCATAGGTGGAATCAGACGATGCCTGATTCCATGGCAACCACTCGAAAGCGGCAACTCCTCTTCGTATCAATCTGTTCTTGGGAGCACACCTCTGAGGTTGCCCATAGCTCATTATTGTATCTCTCACTATTTAAATATGAGGTGCTGTTACGTGCTTGGATACAAACGGGTTCAACACTCTTGTGATGGACAAAAGCGAGAAAAGCAAGGGGGAATGCTGGGCAAAGGCAGTAGAAATCGTCTCACCAACGTGCAGGCGTCACGGAACCCTCTTCCTTGCTGCCGAGCGTCCCTGGGAGTGGACATGTGGCACGCCGTTTTTCTATTCGCCTATGTTACATTTCTCCTTCGAGGAAAATTTCCTCCTCCTAATGACGCCTTGACGGAGTAGGACAAAATACTCTTTCATGGACAAAATGAGACTAAATGTTGAGAGATTGGGCATCGACCATCAGTATGAACGCACTGACATGAAGTATTCATAAGTCCTTTTTTGTTAGTGAGGCATGGTTCCTAATGAGTTCCACTACCCATGCATTCCTAACATATGTGATGAGAGACGAGAGTGCATACAGCATATGACGCAAAAGCTCCTAGTCCTCGATTAACCAGGGCTGCCGTAATAAAATCAATCGCACCTTCTTGCCGTCTTCCTTCCGACGGGCGATTGCCGATAGGACGTGTACATTTGAAAGATCCGTCGTAAACGGGTCCGGTTTAAGGGCAGGGTTTAAATGTTCCGAGAACCTTATACATATTTCTGATGCAAACAATTTTCCGGGAGGACAGAGGACCGCCCAGAACCGTTTATTCGCATGTCCACACGTGGGAATACGTTAAGTGCACTCTGAAGGACAATTTCCCCTCTACCCGCGCTGGCTATCTAAACGGAAAGGGTCACTTCCTATAGAGGCATTTCTCGACAAATTCCACTGTTGTACGAAGACATTATCGCATCTTGAAGAAAGTACTCCGTCTTATTAAAGGAGCGACGTCACAAAAAGGGTCAAAACGGTCCTCTCCATTCTGAAACGCCTATTTCACTTGCTTCCACTTCGATACAAGCCGATGCATCCAGCGTTTCAGTGAGACTTCACCCCACCGCGCCGAGGGTAAGGTCTTTGGACGGAAGGGGAATCGCATCCGAGCTCTGAGCGCGTTTCACGGATGAATGATCGGAAGCAAAGCGGCACAGTATATGATGATCTCACCGCAGGGCCGGATTAGGGGGTGGGGCCGGTTGCCCCGGGCCAAACTCTTCCAGGGCGCCCATAAGGAAATTTAAAATGTCACCTTAAAAAAGTATCGAATTTGCGTAAAGTAGCGGGGGAGAGGAGCCCCAGGAATTCACTCGCCCCGGGCATCGCAACTTCTTCATCCGGCCATGTCTCACCGTGATACACTTGCAGAGTGACTTCATTTTACAGGATATTAACGAAATACTCTGATTTCCGTGTATCTCATTAGTTCACACATGTTGGAAGATTTTGCAAAAAATTGCTCTGTATCAACGGAAGTTTTCAAGAATGGAAGCTCACCTTTGAGAAGAGTCCCACCACTGCTCACAGCATCTCACGGAGGGAACCAACACTTGTGACTTGATCAAGGCTTCTCAGAGCTTCGCTCACTTTAAACCATTCTCATCCAATTACTTACTGGTCAGGAATTTCATCTATGTGATCCGAAGTTACGTCTAATAACCCACCCTTTTCCAATGCTCTATTAGTACGTCATAGATGAAATTGCCCAGTTTTGGTAAGAGGCGCGATTACGTGCTTCGATGCGAATGAGTTAAACATTTGTGGGAAAGATTTTGTGAGGAGATCGATGAGGAATGCCATATGAAAACCGTGGAAATGGTCTCACCTACGAGCTGATATGCCCTCCTCGTTGTTACCGACAGTCCCTGGGAGTGGACACGTGGCGTGCGTTACCTCAATCGCCCGTGTTGCATTTCTCTTGTGAGGATAATTTCCTCGCCGTGTTGACGTGTTGACTCTATTGGACGAAAAAACTCTTCCACGGATTAAACAAGAAAAAAAAACTGATGGAGTGGTTATCGACCGTCCACTTTCTCATCAATGCGAGATGCTTCGGGAAGATTTGCTCTCTCCATGATTCATAACTTGGGAGATTAGAGACATACTGCGCGTGACACGAAAGTTCCGAGTCGTCGAGTAACGAGGGCAGACGTAATAAAATCGCTTCTTCGTGGCATCTTCCTTACGACGCGCTACGAATTGGGTAAGGACGTTCGTATTTAGAATGGTCGATGCACACATGCCTGGGATTTGGGCGATGTTTGAATATTCCGCGAATCACATATGTGTTTCTTACATTAAAGCTTTTCCTGGGAGGTAAAATCAGAATCGCTTATTGACATGTTGACATACGGGAGGACGTTGAGGGCTCTTACAAGGAACTTCCACCCTCTCCTCCTCTGGCTCTACACATAGGGTGGCTGATAACTCTTGCAATTCCCTTATAGGGTGGCTGATAACTCTTGCAATTCCCTCCTCCTACTGTAACTCAAATACTTAGTAGCTTACTGTGCTCTTTGGAGGGACAAATGAGTGGCCATTTCGATTCTTTCCACCAGCGGATATAAATAAAACTTTGGAATAAGAGTCTAGGAAGAAATGAGCCACGCGATTCAGAGTAAATGACCCTCCACTCAACAGATGTTCATTCAAGCATGAGAGAAACCTAGGCAAGCGAAGGGGTCCTTCGGCATTTGGAGTCAAAATATGGTCAATGAAAAGGGATATTCCAGGCGTGGACGTGTGATTCCCTCCACCTGGTGGTGGGAATCATTCTGGAGCAATGAAGGAGGATGGGTTTTCCCACACGTACGAGTGATGATAGCAGAAAATGCACGTATTGTATCGAACTGGATTCCCGTGAGAGTGCCTGCCTTCATGACCTCATAACCAAGAACGTCCTTGCCCAAATGCTACGAAGGGTACGATGGGGGAAGGGAGGGCGATATGAGAATTCATGTGGCATCCAAGAATAGATTGAGGCCGTGGACGGTCAGTTAGCACTCAATCCTGATCGGAAATTGCTCGACGTGAACAAGGAATCTCGGCTACGAAGAAGAGCTGGCAGATGTAAGTGAAGAGTCGACAGATGCGCACCTCCTGTTTCGATCCTTTCTCTTTTCTTCATTCCGAGCAATTTACCTCGAAGGCATGATTATCAAGATGAACCGCTTTCGGACTCAAAACGGGGCAATCTCGATCGGCAGGTATGACGCGGCTTTTCTGAGTGCCCCATTCATGGAGTAATTTTTTTATGGATGGGCTTTGGATAGAGTCGTCAGAAACGGAGCCTGAAAGGCCCCGAGTTCATTAAATATCGATTGCACAATAGACAGCTGTCTCGAACGCGATCCTTCTTCTTTATCCACACTCGAGCCGGAATCGTCTTTGCGAACGACATATGAAATTGAAAACATATGAGACGACATTGAAAACATATGAGACCAGATCATGCTCAAGTTAGCTGAAGATAATCATGAGAGATACAAGCCATTACACCATTGAACAACGTAAGGTTGCCAGTGGTTGCCAAAACGTTCACGAACGTTCAAAACAGGGACGACCATGGAATATGCGCGGCACTATTTCGTGAGAACGATGGGGCACAACCTGATCCTCCGGACGATTTAAGGTTCTGTCACGTGTGTAATGAAGTACTTTGAAAGCCAATTCTCAGTGGCTTTTCCCTTTCTTCAACCCCCCCCCCCCTCTCCCTTTTATCTACTGGACTCACATCTCTGGCTTTAACGATTCTCAAGGATTACGGTCCCAATGTTCACGCCATGAAGGAAAGATGATCTCTGGGATCACACTGTTATCTTTGGTAATGAAAAAGACATAAGCGCATTCTTGGACTCAAATCAAAGCAGAGATAGTGTAGCGTCCGAATATCAAATGAATTTCATGATTAATTTACCATGAATAAAAAATGGAAATTAGGATGAACTTTAAAAATTGTTGAACATGTGAACAACAGTGGGAATGATGGCTCTTGGAAATTTGGAAAAATAGTAAAAAGCTCCATGAACCAACGAATTTAAAGTTACTACTATTTTTTTTAATTTTTGGGAAATACAATTTGAAAAGGCCAATTGTAACATTTACCTCCAACTTTGATTTCTTCTCATTCCCGTCTTAAGCTAGATCCAAACGTATAGCCCTCGCCACTTTGAATCTCTCTTCAAAGCTTTCCGTTGATATATGCATCATGCAGTTGATGTGAATTTTCGCGGCTGTGATATTTTGAGCATTCACGCTCACCCTTTGCTATCCGCCTACTGATCATCACAAATTTGCAAGCATCGCAATTTCCACCGACCAGAGTTTGGCAACCCTGGTCGGTGGAAGCTCTGCTCCAAACTTTGACAGCATGCCAGAGTTTTGAGCTTTTTCATAACGAGAAAGGATTACGAACACCGGTCTGCGCGTTTTTTGTCTCACTTTCCCTAATGCATGGGCGATAAATCGAGGGGTGACGTCAGAAACGTACCTCCCTTGACGGACAGAATCAATCGCATCGTTGACCAAATTCGCGTTCTGATCAAGTTAAGGAAGGAACAACATCAAAAGGACCCTTCCATCTTTAACAAGACTCGTTTAATAAGATTAACAAGACTCGTTAGAGTGCTTTGAGGCTCCAATCAATATCAGCGCACGTTCAGGCTCAGGAAAAGGAGTAGGTAACGCCCAAACGTTGACTAATTCAACGATTGCACAACGAGATACATGATGGTATCGAGTTTCGACCGTGTTTCATTTCCACATGCCGGCAACATAGAATTACCCTTTTACAAAATGAAGTGGCAACATTTTCACGTTGAAAAATCAACCTTCGCTCAATCTTGACCCGATCTAGGATAATATTTCATAATGGAGTGCACCCAAGCGGCATGAATTACTTCAAATAAGTTCTGCCATAAAAGGAGTGCATTAACTAGAGTTATAAAGTGGAAGGTGCTATCGTCATGCAGGGAGAAGGATCCCAAAAATTAACGAAGAGAGTCCCTCAAATAATGAAGGTGTCGGTTCTGCGTCGCATTGGATTCTGCCAGTATTGTATGCATTTCATGCGTGAATCTTTTCTTATGTAGGGCTTTAAGGGCTACGTCATGTCGGAAGGAGAAGTTCCCTCATCGGGTCGGTGCCCGTCGGCTGAGGTCATCTCGTTTCTCCGGAGGAGAATTTTTCTGCGGATGCTGTAGAAAATCTGCTCGACGATGTCGAAGACGGTGATGAGGGAAAACCCGAGGCAGACGCCGACGATCCCCCCGATGTTGGCCAGCAGATCCTGGAGATTCACCCTCTCCTTCTCCTGGATGTGAGCCACCTGTTAGGAGGACACACCGAAAGATCGCCGGTCTCTATCCAATTACATCGAATGATCAGAGACTTGAGTGAAATCTATTCGTCGATATGGACGCGGACGGACCCGTTTCGAAGCAATTCCGACGAAGAGCCGGGTGTCGTTATGGGCGTTCGCGAGGCGCTCGAGACACATGTTGGTTGGGTCCGCGAAGATTTCGTAATTGATCTGGTTGCACCGCTTCGGACAGCCGCAATTCCTCGACTCTTCCTGGGCTTTCGTCGAGAATTCGTCCTGGGCTCTCTTCGCTTGCTGGAGGTGTCCGATTTCGATCGGGACGTCTTCGCATTTCGGTTTCTTCGACGTGACTTCGGCGGTCAGAAGCGATGGGACGTGACACGAGACGTCGGGACGAGACAGGAACTCGTTCCAGAAGCAGTTCTCCATGCACTGAGGATCGATGGAATCCATGGTCGATACTGGATTTTTTTTTCTTTAAACCTGTCGAACATCACACCGAAAAATCGTTTCAAGTTCGACGACTCACCCTGGAGTAACTGTAGCCCTCGACCGCGGTGCAGGGATCGTCGCGTTTGCTCTGTTGCTGGACGAACCCGGGCCGAAGGAATACATTTGTCACCGTGTCGCCGTCCAGCGACATCCACGGGATAGGCGAGATCGCCCGGAGAAGCGAGAATTTCTCCCTCTGGTCGTGGATGTACACGTCCATGTGCATTCGTCCCTAAAAAATAACAATAATGAAACCAAATCACTTTTCACCGAGTTTGCCAGAATTCGACTCAGGGGAGAAAAAAAAAATTCCTTCCCACCCCGAGGTTCGTGGTGTTGTAGAGCGACTTGAAATCGAAGGCGAATTCGTTGTCTTCCCGGCAAGATCCCGTTCCGGCAGGCATCGGCTCCCTCCGCAGCAAAGTGAAACATTTGGAATAAAATCCGCCGAGAGGATCGGGGATCGCGTCGGCGAGGAACGTTCTCTCGATCCAAGTTGTTCCGGTATCTTGGCCGGGTAGGAAAAGAAAATATTATTCCCAGAATTTTATCAATTATTTTTATAACTAACGGATGCTAACCGATGACGTAAATGGTTTCGCCATTCACGGTTGTGTTATCAATAATGTTTTCCCAGTAGGTGGTCGAGTCGTTACTCTGTCCCTGAGGAAATTCGGTGACGGCTTTCAAGAAGGAGACGGAGGCGTTCTTGAAGTCTTCCTCGATCGTGGAGATTTCCTTCTTACGCCATTCCGAAAAGGTCTCCTGAGGGAGAAATTGGCTTCTCGGTGCGAAGGAACTGCTCCATGACGGGTTCGGGCAGATCGTGATCGCGGGACTCGGGACATTCTCCATCGTTTTAATCAAGTATAGTGTGTTGGTCGGGAAGGACAGGTATTCGGCGACCATGATCATCACCTGTGAGTCGATTTCAGGATCCTGACCGTGAAGCGACCGCATCCGTAAATGTCGCGATTCATAAAAAAAATCACCCCCACCTGCTCGAGTGCAAGGGCGGCAGACGCGAGGATGAAAACCGCCTTCGCGACCCGCGTCTTCCCTCCGCTCGCCGCACCCGGATGGAGGTTCCCTCTCGTTTCCGAGAGAGAATTGTTCCGGGTCCCACGTTCGCCTTCGGGCATCCGGGTCGGGAGGTCCTCGGCCGTCCAAGCGAGGACTGGATCCATGCCTTTTCGACGAACCGATCAGGAGACGGAGGAATCCGGAGCGCCGGAGAAGTCCCGCTGAATTGTGGAACTCGGGAGAGAGCGATAGAGACGGGTTTTGCTTTAAAGAATTTGCGCAACTTATCGACTACAAGCCAGGGTTATTCTGAACTCTGCTTATTTCCTCTGAAGAAAATTATTAATTTAGTTCATCCATGTCTTTTTTTCATTCCTTTAACCCGTTACCTTAAAAGTAGTCTATCTCTTCTTTTCCATCGTCGGTTCATCTGGAAGTGTAAAATAGGAAATGTTTATTACCCTAACACCGAATCATACCGGAAATTCTCACTTCCATCTCCCCGAGTGACGGAGAAAAGAGAATCTTGGTTTTCGAAGTGGAGCCTTTTATTTCCACTTTTCCCTTCTCTCTCCACTACTTTAATTAATAGTTCCATATACTTCTTCATCGGTGCCCGTCTCGCCCGTCCACGAACAAAGTACAACATTATTTTCCTGGATTCGTGGAATGGGTAGCGACTGAAACCGGTTATCTGATCGCTGCTGTGGGGATATGAAATTGCCGTTCTTAGACCTTAATGCTGACGATGGCCTCTAACGCACACCTGCTGACGTTGGCCTCCCACACACCTTCGAGTCGAGATTGGCAGAGGAACTCCAGAACGGCCCGATGTTACACGTCCTGAACGGGCTGTCCGGAAAGCCCGAGATGGACCGGATACGTCCAGTAAAACGAAGGAGGGTGTCGATGGGATGGAAGTGAGGAAAATGCCGTGAAGACAATTAAAAATATGTTACCAAGTCACTTGAGTGCAGCTTCGCGTCGAAGAGCTTCGAAATTCTGAAAATAATGAAATTGGTTTACTGATGGTACGGAGCCGGCGAAAGAAAGCAGTCAAGAAATGCGGTTCCGGCGTGCAATGCAAATCGGACGAGTCTCACCAAAGTCCAATGGAACTCTATTCGTGCTCGGCGGAGCCTCAGACGGATGTCGTTGAAGCTTCCAGGCTCCTCCCATACCGTTCCTTCTCCCTTGCTTCTCCTCTTGACAATGCGCCATCACGTCCGTGACGTTTCGATGCGATTGGCCACCGGTTCTGGACGCAATGAGACAGCTTGATTACGTAGCTGTCCCGTACATGAATTCTCCTACGGAACGCCATTGCCTGAGGATACATATACAATTGAGAAGTTCTCAGGGAAAAGGGCGTATGTGCCTATATATATTCGTATGGACACATAAGCCCTTATTCCACAGAACTCCTCAATTTTTTCCTGCATTCAATGTAATATGTATTTGAAAGGAACTGTCACAGTTTTGCTCATGGGAAAGGAAAAGGACAATTGAATGCGTAAAAACTACCTCAATATGGTATAGTGACTATGCAAATTGATGCTATTATTCGTTGGATGAAAACCTGTCGGTCATTTTGTGACATGTGGAAAGAAAACGTACAGTTGAGTAATAGCCCTCCCTGAATACGGAAGGAGCGATGACAATGCCAGTTTTTACTTGGTGTTCTCTTTCTCTGGCCATGCGATGAATTAAACGAAATCATTCATCTCTGGACAACCCTCAGAACATCGGTGAACAATATTCCCTGTGAATATTCCATGTCAAAGACTAATCGACCTTTAAGAATTCTTTGCCCGAAGCACTAAAGAAAGACATGGCATTGGCCAGAGTTCACACTAATTAATACCTTCATCCCTAGAAATTGTCGTTTTGAGATCTTTTATTCTAAAAAAAACCTTAACCCAAGGAACATTGAACGCAAAAAAGGAGCTCAAATTTAGCCAAACTCCCAAGAGCAATTGTGTGGTCTAAAAGAAACGTGACACCCGGAATGCCAGGCAGCTGTGGAAATATGTTTTAAGGCTTTTAAAATTACTTTGTATTCTTTGCACTGCTTTCCCTACATTTCCTGGAAGCAGAACTGTATGCCGAATATTTCATTATCCCATTTCACTCTCCAGGGAAAGACTATATTTGCGGACAAGAAGCATATGGCGAATAAATGGATGGTCAGGAGTCTCCATCCTTCCTCCGTATTCGTCCCTCTTTCCATGATCATCACATTCGTTGGTAATTCCCATAGAGTGCATGCCTGCGGGAGATTGCTCTCCTTGGGGAAAGGGTTAGTGGCATCGTCTGAAGCATCCCTATGGGTGTCTTGCCGGCAAGGGACATGGTTATCTCTTCAAAAGTTGATGATTCTGTTGTTCCTGTTAATCCTGTCATGCAGAGCGAATTCGTTGCGAGCTTGGAATATAACATTTATTCGTGCTCCTTTCTTCCTTCTCGTTGCAGCGCCTCATAAGAGGTAAGCACATTTAATGGCGTTTTTCTTCATTGCCTTAAGAAGGAGTAAGTCAAGATAGAGGTTTCACATACAGATGGAACGAAAAGTCACTGTCAATATTCCTTCATAAATAAATCGTGAACTCAAGAACACATTAGCCTTTCTTCAATGCAATAACTGAAAGATAACTCTTAGGGTTACATTTCATCGCAAAAATAACTGAATAATAAGTACTCCGCTTTATTATGGTCAATATGCCGCCCCTTTGCCCTGATGCATTTGAATATTCAACTTGAAGAATTTTCGTCATTTTTTTCGCCTGGATTGTTTAGCGACGGGGTGGTTATAATGTACTGCTATCCCTGCCATAATTATTTACTTGTTCAAGTTAGCTGAAGATAATCATGAGTGATACAAGCCATTACACCATTGAACAACGTAAGGTTGCCAGTGGTTGCCAAAACGTTCACGAACGTTCAAAACAGGGACGACCATGGAAGATGCTCGGCACTATTTCGTGAGAACGATGGGGCACAACCTGATGTAAGGTTAATAATAAATATAATACTCCACGGGACTCACATCTCTGGCTTTAACGGTTCTCAAGGATGGCGGTCCCAATGTTCACGAAATGAAGGAAAGATGACCTATGGGATCACACTGGTATCTTTGGTAATGAAGAAGATATAAGAGCGTTCTTCGATTCAAATGAAAGCAGAGATAGTGTAGCCTCCGAATATGAAACGTATTTTATGATGAATTTACCATGAATTAAATTTGAAAATAGGATAAATTTAAAAAATTGTTGACCATGTCAACAACAGTGGGAATGATGGCTTTTGGAAATATGGAAAAATAGTAAAAAGCTGCGTGAAACAACGAATTTAAAGTTACTACTATTTTTTAATTTTCGGGAAATACAATTTGAAAAGTCCAATTGTAACATATACCTCCAACTTTGATTTCTTCTCATTCCCGTCTTAAGCTAGATCCAAACATATAGCCCTTGCCACTTTGAATTTCTCTTCAAAGCTTTCCGTTGATATATGCATCATGCCGGTGATGTGAATTTTCGCGGCTGTGGGTTTTTTGGCCATTCACGCTCACCTTATGAACCAGAAGGTGAGCGTTCAGATCACCTTATGGTTTCCGCCTACTGATCAGCGCAAGTTTGCAAAAATCGCGATCTCCACCGACCAGAGTTTGGAAAACTCTGTTCGGTGGGAACTCTGCTCCAAACTCTGATATCATGGCAGAGTTTGGAGACTTTTCATAACTCTTTGAGGACATTGCGTATGATAATTTTCAAGGAAAGTGGAATCTGAAAAGCAACTATCGCTTGACCACTTGAGCTGGAATGACTAAAGGTGGTCGAACCATGTGCATTCTTACCAGCAGAATGACGTCTTTGGTTTTTGGCGAATACCGGAGAAAGCAAACTTGAAGTTGACTCAGGATGTCATTGACTTCGTCAATTCGCTGATTATGAATCAAAAAGAAGAAAATGTCTCAAGTTGATCTCATGTCCTCCCTCTAATTCTCGCATGCCATTCGACCGTTGTATAATATATTCTTCACTCGTGCAAACAGCAATACACAGTTGAAACACCGAATCAATGTATATAATATGAATACCATGCTTTTTTCAACACAAGGTGCACAGTACTATCTATTAACCATTCTTGTAATCACCTCGAAGAAATGTAACCATTTCCCTACTAATAGTGGCTCTGATTGAGAAGGAGTGGGAAAGAGCCTTATTCTGTGCGGGAAGAGTGGGACTGCTTGCGAAAGTACACTCTTAGAAAAAGGGGAGCGAATTTTCCCAAAAAAGAGAGTAGAGTAGCTAACTCCAGTTTCACCCCCCTTTCACTCTGGGAAAGGAGCCTATTTACTCCATCACCAAGGAGTAGAATTGCTCTCCTCCTCCGTGAGTAAAAACGCTCCCATTTGGAAGTGATAGGGATGTCATGCAAATATGAAAGTTCTCATATACAGTGTGTCGTTTCGTTCTCGTACAGGCTTTGACCTACCTCTGCCTGTACTGAATACAGCACGTGTTAGAGGGTGGACGACCTCTCAGAGGTTCCATAGTGTCCGAGACATTGGTTATTACCTCATTTAATTGAGATGTGACTGAATGAAGTTCACGGACATTCTCTTCATATTCTGGATCTCCTATACGGATAAAACCATACGTCTTCCAAAAGGGTTCTCAATAGGAATATGAGCTTGTTTATGGCACGGACTCCATGAATATTTCTTGATTATGTGGATAAGAAATGTTGAAGTGTCCGTGTTTATTGATTCCTTTTTGCCCGGGGTACCTGAAGCACCACAGCTATAGTGCGAGGATCAATACGAATATTGTTGTGCTGTATTGTGCTCGGAATTTTCTTGTATGAACAACGTGAATGCTGCTCGTTTCTTCTTGGTAGGTCAGAGACTAGAAAAACATGTAATATTTGAGTATCTGCTGCTAGTACTGCCGTGTTAAAACGGTCTCGAAGCATGAGTGCGTGAAGGTAATTCTACCCTCCGACAAAAGACGAGGTTAATCTCATCAACATTGTCCGTTGGCCAATTATGCAGTTAAAACAGGGAACTTTTTCTGGTCACTCCTCTGTCTCAGCAGAATTACCTTCGTGGCAAGTTGCTTCTTTGTTCCTCATAATACGTCACAATGCCCTTGCTCTTTGAAATTGCGAAAACAATGCCATTATGCAGGCCGTCCAAAGCCATCTTGGTGCCAAGTAATGTTTGAGGTTATTCCGTTTTTCATACTTTGAAATAAAATCACGCCTGTAGGCAAGATTTCATTCCAAAGGGGAAAAAGGAAAGGGGGAAGGAATAAAAGTAGGTGCTGGTCATGAGTTATAATTGGTGACTTTTGCTTCTGTGACTCAGGACGCCATTCAGGGCTCCCACTGGACTGACGACCAGGTCACAATTCATCTGTCAGTGGCCTACGTCGTGAACGATGGAGTTTTAGAACATTTAAGCTTTTGTATTAATTTCAGATTCATTGCACCTAGACTAAGTGGCAGGTCATTTATTCATGAGATCACTCATGTCATATTTCAAAACGAACTTCATTCCTCGAAAGTTGAGTATTTTCTCCGAGGGCTGCGCTGTGCAGTGCAAAAATATAAATTTGTTGTAAACATTGCTTGGCACTAAGAATGCTATGGAAGGTTTGATGAATGGCACTGTTTTCGCAATTTCAATGGCAAGGGCAGTGTGACGTATTAGGAGGAAGAAAGAAACAACTTGCCACAAAGGTAATTCTGCTGGGACAGAGGAGTGACCAGAAAAGGTTCCCTTTTTTACCTATATAATTGGGCAACGGAAAATGTTGATGCGATTTACCTCGTCTTCCGAGGGAAGAATCACCATCACACGCATATATGCTTCGAGACCGTTTTAACACGGCAGTACTAGCAGCAGGTACTCAAAAATTACAAGTAGATATATACAATTTCATAAACATTGGAGGGTGTCAGGGAAGAAAGTGTGCGGATTGACATGGAATCACCCCAATGTGAGAAGGTTTCTCAAGTTTACGACAGACTCATCTACAAGATATCCCATTTGAGTGTGAACACATGAAAACAAAACTTGCAATTATGCAAAATTATGAGTTCCACTTGTCCTCCATTGTTGCTGATGCACTTATTAAGGCGTTCTATCCGATCACTCTGAACTTTTTCAAAGACATGGCGCAATTTGACAAACAGAACATGGGAGCAAATTAATAATTCCCCAATTTTTCATCTAAAGTTGAATTTAAGGTTAACCCTACTTTAAGGTCGAGGCTTAAGGTAACCCTGGATGATTCTGAGCAGTGCCCAATTTCTAGTTTAATTTTTCTCGTTTTGAGGGCATCGTCAAGTGTGAAGAGACCATCTCCATCTATCTCCATTGATTAAATCAATTCTTGATATCGCGAGGCTTTTCACTTCTCCCAATGAGTTTTTTGCTGCGGATGGCAGAACAAGTCAGCTCGATGACATCGAAGATGGTGAGGATGGAAATGCCGAGGCAGACTCCGACGATCCCTCCGATGTTGGACAGGAGATCCTGCAGATTCACTTTCTCTTTCTCCAAGATGTGAGCCACCTATTGGTTCATATTTTAAATGTCTTCTTCCTTTTTCAAAGAAGAAACGAAAGGCAAAAAAAATGAAGCGATAGAGACGAACCCGTTTAGAAGCGATTCCGACGAAGAGGTTGGCCATTCCATTTTTGACGGTACTTTTGCAATGCGGTGCTGGATCCGCATAGACTTGGTAGTCGATCACGTTGCATCTCTTCGGACAGTCGCAGTCCGTCGGCTTCAAAGCGGGGAGATCCGTTTCTTGAGCCGTTCTCAGTTCATCCAAATGCTGCATTTCACCATTCACATCTCGACATTCCGGTAGGGTCAAATTGATTTCCTTGGGCATCAGCGCGGCGATCACGCACGACAGGCCGGGTCGCTTTTGGAATCTCTCCCAGAAGCAATTCTCCATGCACTGAGGATCCATTGACCCCATTTTACTGTGGAAATTCGGTGGAATGCCCTCTCGGAATACCCGCTGAAGGAATTTAACTCACCCTGTTGAAACTATAGGCCTCATCCGGGATGCAAGGATCCTCTTTCTTGCTCTGTTGCTGGATATACTCGGGGCGAAGGAAAATGCTCGTCACGCTGGTGTTGAAGAGCACCACCCGATTGGCTGAAATCCGAAGCGCAAATTTTTGCCTCTGGTCATGGACGTAAACGTCGATGTGTGGAGTCATCTGTATGCGAAAGTGGAATGTTCATAAACAATTTTGATCGAAAGTTGGTTTTGAGGTGCAATCCGATTTTTCCCACCCCGACTTTCTTGGTATTGTAGAGCGCATTGAAATTGATGACAAATCGACTCTGCTCCCAGCATGGTCCCGTTTCTACAGGCAATGGCTCCTTTCGCAGCAAAGTGTAGCACTTGTTATAGATCCCTCCGACGGGATCTGGGACGTCGTAGTTTGAAAACGTCCGTTCGTTCCAAACGGTCCCGTCACCTATGCCAAGTAACGCACGTTCCTGAAATCCAACCTTATTTTTTCTTATGTGACGAGATGCTTTACGTATACTCACCGATGACGTGTATGGTTTCCCCATTCACGGTTGAGTTCCCGTTCATATTTTCCCAGTAGATGTTGGAGTCGCCTCCGCGCGATCCCGCGGGAATAGTGAAGGCGACCAGGTCGAACAAGGAGACGGAGGCGTTCTTGAAATCCTCCACGATCGTCGAGCTCTCGTTCACGCGCCATTTCAAGAAGGACTCGCGGTCTTTGTATTCTCTCGGGGGCGCGAAGGAGGATCTCAGCGACGGGTTCGGGCAGATGGTGATCGCGGGACTCTGGATGTGGTCCAGGGTCTGGATCGCGTACAGCGTGTTGGTCGGGAAGGATAGGTATTCCTCGACCATGAACGCGACCTGGAGTGCCATCTCGTTCCATGATGAGCATGAAGTGATCACACTGGGGAAAAGCAATTGAATAATTGATCTACCTGTTTGAAGGCGACGGCTGCCGAAGCAAGGATCACAATTGCCTTGACGGTGTTGCGGATCTCTGGCAATTTTCTTCCGCTTCCCAGACCTTCATGAATGAATGCATGTCTATCTATCAGAGTGTGCTTTTTCGGGGTAAAAATATATACTGATTTCATCCTCACCTTTTTGCTGCTGAATATGGAGAGCCATTTCTAGATTCTGGATCCTTCACGCCTGAGTTGAACACATTCTTATGATGCAGTCAGTCGAACAAGTTCTTTTTATTATAAATATTAATATTGATGTATCCCCTCAGGTGAGAGTGGAGTGGACTCAGGTCTGGCGCTCCTGCCTGGAAGGCTCATTTCTCAACGATAAGTCACATTTCTCAGGTGAGACCGAGGGGCCGGAACGATCCCCAGACTCGAGTCGACTCGACCTTGACCATCAGGGATCCATCAATAACGATAAAAACATTCAGGACAGAGCCACAAGACATTCCAGTAATCGATGGAAAGATTGAATGGGCCGTTCGTGGCGATTTTATTAGTTTCTCAGTGATTTTCTTTGGAATGAATACTCATAATTAAAAAGTAACAGCAATTCAAAAATGTGAACTTCGTGCAAAACACCCTGTATGATGCACCATCATGCAGAAATTCGGCCAAAGCATGAATGAAATTAATTCTGCAATTGTGAGGGTGAATGCTCGTGAATAACTAAAGTACATCTTTCTAACTGCGAATCCATCGCTGTCGGATATCGATATTGCAACGCGTTCCGATTGACAGAAGCAGGCTGGGAACCAAATCCTCTGCCCGGGAAATTGCTGAGGATTTCATGAGTTTCTCTGAACGCAAACCGAGAGATTTCCATCGACCATTTCGGAAAATAAAAATTCAATACGGTCCCAAAATTTGGAACGATTGCCACGTTTTGCGAAGCATCATGCGGTTCATGAATATTTTCTATTCTCGAATCCTTTAAAAATCATGAGTGCCTGATGCTTAAATAAGCATGTAGAGACTCCATTTTAAATTATACTCTAAGAATAAGAGAACCCAAACTCCCCTAAGCAATAATTACAAATCAGATTGAGGATTCTCTAGACATAGCGGGCATTCGAATTTTTTTGCTAATTTCCGAAAGAAAAATTCAGCAGCAAAATAAATATTTATTACATGGTAATGTTTAAAGGGGAGGAATTTAAATGGATCGTCCATCCGAAAATGCTGATATCCTCAAAGACATAAGTCGATATAGAAATCGCTCATCGCAGACTATTTAAATGAGCTTCTTAATACGTTACGCGACAGAAACGAATCCGTCGTTTCACGGTGTCGACTCTATTCCTGGACTTTCTAGGTTTTTTTTTTCTGCAATCGATTAATACACCCCTGGACCTTTCCTCGTCCTCTTGCCAATCCGAAAGCGTCACTACGAGCAAGTGAGCTCACCGGTGAGGATTGAAGCGCTGGCGGAAAATGGGAATCCGTCGACGTCGCTCCGCGCGAGTCGGACGAGCCTCACCTCGGGAGTCCTCGGGTCGCACCGTCTTCTCGGTCGAGCCTTCTTTAGATGCCGACGGAACTCTTCGCGTCCTCCCATCAATATATTTCCTTTCTTTCGCCTTTCCTTTTGTGGAATCGACAATCCCCTCCCTTTATGGCATCTTGATGCAATTTCTTCTCGACACGATCGGACAACTTGATTGCAGGCCCTACATAAATTCTGCCAAGCGCCTTGGCCCGAGTGAGACGAATAAAAGCATCTATATTTATTTGCATGCCTCCCCTCCCTTTCGCGTTGCCGATTTGCTAATTCCATTTCTCAGAGGCACATCCTCGGATGATGAGGAAGAATTCTGCCGAAACCTCTAGTGATGTTTCTCTCTCTGGGATTTTACTGGAAGACCTGAAACATTCCGTCACCGAATCCCTCCAGTGATGATTTTGACTGGCTCTCGAATCGCCTCCTTCCTCTCTCTTCTCTGCCTTCCCAGTCCTCGGACAGTCTTCCAGGGAATCTCAACGAAACTGGGTTTCACTCCTTGCCCCTCCAGCGACTCCGAGTCAAAATGACAAAGGCATGCCGAAGACACGAGTGCAGTACATTCGGCAGTTACTCATTCTAAACATGAGTTTCGGGAGCCAGTGGGAAACCTAGGGACAGTCCACTGCTCCCAAGCGGTAGACTGCGACTGTGAGTTCCTTTCCCTGAGATATCGCGATACAAGTTGATACCATGCCAAGCGGGCACTTCTTTCCTCTCGGCGTTCTCTCGTGGAAATCAACCGTGGTCTCTCGGGTTCTCTCTTCGCATGATCTATTCATTCCAGCCACTTACATTCTTTCATGTATATTCTTAGTACGTACTAAAGCAATAGTCGTGACGTGAGATATTTTTTTTTTAAACGTGGACTGGGACGGACAAACACAGATATGGAAAAATACCACAGGCGACAACACAAAGTAGAGGAAAGGGAATTATAATCGGGCATCCTTGACGGCATTGCCCCACCTTCCCACGCTTCTTGCCATAATGTATCCCGTTTTCACGGGCCCGGGGAAGGTGGTGGCAACTTCGATGCCGCTCAGGCCATAGGCATCGCTGCACATCGAGCCGCCAGGACTGATGTGGCGGGTGCTATTGAGGTGCACCGAGCCCCTACCTCGGTCTCGGCCCAGGAGAATACCACCGGTCGGATTCGAACCTGGACCTCCCGCGTGTGCCCGAGCCCGATATTCTTCTTAGTTCAATCATACCGTAGGTTTCAGAGTGAAGCGTGACGTTCATTTCCTGTCATCCTTGTAAATATAATACGATGCCGCAAGAGAAATCGTTGAGGAAGCTAAGGATCCCATGATACATCCTACCGAATCACGACCCTTCGGGTGCCGTCAACGCATCGCCTCGTCATCCCCCCCCCCCATCGAGTCGTGACTTCTCTCTTTTTACTTCCCCCAAGAACATGCATGAATGCTCAATGGATGACTCAGCTGACATCCTCCCCATCGAAACACATGACTCATCTTCGACTCTCCCCCGATCCCTCAGTCATATCTGATTGCTCGGGGAAATTGTGGTATTCTCTTTTGTCGAGAACGACAATTCTCTTCCCTTCCCCCTCCCCAATAGTCAACGATCCTCCCATTTCCTCATGTCATGATGACTCCGCTCTCCCTCCCTTGGTGAACAAGCTGCTTTTTTACCCCCGAGCCCCGTAGTGAAGTGACGGCTTCATTTCCCTTCCACCTCTTAATACATTAAACTTGTGTCCCTCTCTCTGTTATAGTGTCATATTTCTCCGTTCCATTCCCTCTGTCAATGGAGAAATGATATTAATAGCGATCTCCCGAGTCAAGGTATTATTTTACTCGTCCACTACCTTCTAGTCTTTGGATTGTGGTTTCTTTTGGATTTTCGGAAGGGCTAACTCTGATGGCTTCAGTCTGCATTCATGTATACGACGTGTCACTGACCTGTGAGCAACGAGTTCTTTTTAGTTACAAGTTTAGGATCTCGGCTATTTCTCTTGGCCGACGATGCCGTACTTTGGACCGGTAGGGGAATTTGGAGTAACATGGCCCTAAGTAATTAAACCTGCCCTTTTCGTTTTCGTTCATGTATCTTATCTTGTTACATCACTAAACAAGAAAATCTCATGTTTCTCTAAGGCGACGCTCGAACATAGTGCCATGAGACCATAGCCTCCCCCCGGCCCCCCCGCCTCTAAATCTTATCCGACTGGCTTCGCTGCTGAGGGGCCCAGCAATGGAGGCAACCGCATATACGTAATTGTAATGAGGGGAGGAGTCTCCTCACCTCTTGAACCGCCCACTTACAAGAGATTTCCTCCTGACCTGGAAATTTGCAATGAAAACACCGACCTCCAGGAGTCAGGCGACATGCTGTCCTCGTGTCCGTGTATATGCAAGAGTATGTCTTCTTTCACCCTTTCCGCCCAAATGGACCTTCTCTTGTCCGTCATCTTACCAAAACGAATTTTTCCTCTCCAACTTATTGTATGGGTGTCGAAGGGGTCGGCGAATGAATGTAAGTTCATCTCCGACAGAGGCCAATTCTATTAAATTTATTCATTCTTATATCATACTAGCGAGTTTGTTTGCCCTTCGGGCAAACAAACTCGCTATGGTCG
>CAJPEV010004394.1:0-22509 GCA_905338385.1 Darwinula stevensoni | reverse complement strand
CATGGCACTCCGGACATACAGACGCCCAAGCCTTGTATAAATGGACGGAATATATAGGCCTATTGAGTTAAGAAAGAGCATGGTTTCGACCGATTTCCTGTTATTCCCCCCAATTTGAAATAGAGTACCCCCCCCCCCCCCCCGCTAAATTAACCTGCTTTATTAAAATTAAATTAACATTGGTTTCGTACACTACAGGCTCGCTGGTAACCATGAACACCATTTTAAGGAATAGATGCTTCAACCCAATTATCATACTTGAAACTTCATTGCTTCTGAAAGCAAAGAATCACTTTATCAGAATTTATGGTAAGGAAATTGTCAGTTCATGCATAAGGAACGTGATTCTGTTTTCTTTCGGATACAGGACGAAAAGTTCTGATAACATGCGTGCCCACTAATTTAAGCATTCGGCAATATTGGAGCAGCGAAATTCAAAAGCAGTTTATCTCGTTTCTTGTCATAAGATTTTGCATAAATATTAAAATAGGCGCACGAAGACTTGTCCTACTTCTGTATCAAATTTCATCATTCGAGTATTCACACTTCATTGATTTTAATTCAAAAGAGGAAAGAAATCATGCATCCACCCCCATACTCCTTAAAGGAGAAAAATTGGAAATCTCAAGAAGTCCTACTTAAGGTTTCATTCAACGAATTCGATTTGGAACATACCTGACCATTAGACAGACGAAGTGCTTAATATTGTGAAAATACTAAGTTTTCCCCACTCATCGTTGCTGGGATTTGATTTGGGTTAAGATTTTTTTTTCGTGATTGAAGAATACATTAGGTTCACACGGCAGAGGCTTCAGCACGATAGCTAAATTGCCTAACCTCTTCAGACCCCGTGGCATGTACACATGTAAAAAATTAACACGTTGAAACCCCTGCTGAAATCGCTTCTATTCAATATGTCGGGATCACACTATAAGCCATAGAAGAATTAAAGAGAGTTTCCGAAAAAAAATGCATGCCCCTCATTGGAGCCAGTTCGCATCGCAACAGGGGCTTATGAACTTGGTGCTTCTTCCAATATGGTCGTCTGCAATCATTGAAGCCATTGTCGATTGAAGACATTGCTCATTATTGGCCCTAAAATTATAATACACATTGAACTGCATTGTCAAATAGTGCGGAAAACTATTTATAAATAAAGGGATATATGACTTATCATAGAGCTCTTATGGGATAAGTCAAACTAAGGATGGCATGTACACATTCCACGAGGCATTGCGCCAGTATATTTGCGTTTCAGGGTCCAAAGACATGGAACTCCTTCATCAGTTTGTATACAGTGGCATTGATATACCTGACGTGTTAGAGCCCTTCCAGCACCAGGCTAGCGAAATCGAAGAGAAAGACCAGAAAGGAGACGAAGATATCGACAGTAGCGGATCCGGGGAGGGGGGGGGATGGGACGGACCACCACTCGTGATTGTTTCAGGTACATATTCGCAGGCAGTGCCTCCCGTTTCATTCACCACCCAAAGAAACCATTTCTTGTGGTGCTGTTCACATTACCGAGTATTTGAAAATATGAGAACCACAGTACGGAGAGCCCAGGGGATTAATTATCACTCTCTAGCGAGCGCGGTGGGGAGTGGGGTACAGCGGTGCTTCCGTATTTCCTTAATATCTGATACCATCCAGCCTAATCACTACTATTGTTGGTGCAATGACAGTGACAATGCCTAGAAACATTTTCGAATACGATCCTTGATGACTGGCTTCCATAACCCTTTCAAGTATGAATTTTTTATAGCAAAATAAAAATATGCCTTTTTTGTTTTAACGTTTAAGGCGGTGCAGTACCCTTCCTGAAAAAAGGGCCAGGGCCCCGGCGTTTCATAGATGGTGTCTCCCCGCCCCTCAGACTCGCCGGCTCTCGGACCAAGGGCGAGGGCGAGGGGGTGGAGCGTGAGGTCAAGGAAGCCCATCCCCTCCTTAGGGAACATGGATTGGAAGGGGGTTCCAATCCATGTTCCCCCCTTGAGAAGGGCCATAGCCGCGAAGATATCGTTTGCCTTGGAACAGCGGCAGCGTTCCAAATCAATTCGGAATTCAGGCTCAATAAAGCTAGTTGTATTTTGATACATATTTGATAATTTGATACATATTGGATTGAACATAGGCAATGCAACCAAACTGTTTTCTCCTTTTCATTGACGTTGACATAGTCCAGGTGGCTGATTGCTACCTATTAGCATCGGTTTCTAATTTTCATTCCTGAGTCAGAGAATGAACCCCCTTCATTTTAGCGCCTAAACTACTATGGTAAAGAGACCTTCCAGCTTCTTTTCTTTCTCGTCCAAACCAATAATTCATTCCATAGGTACCTTTTCTTTACTCCCCCTTCACTTTTCTTCATCATTTGAGAGATGGACCTCGTAAATAAATTGACGAATTGAAAGCTACAAATTCATCCTCAAAGACAGGTCAGATAATGCAGGGATAATAGGGAAGGACAAATGTAAATAATTCCACACTGAGAAGGTAGAATGAAAGGCAGGCCTCGAGGGCGATGATGGCACCACCCCACTTGAAGCCTCACTTTCTTCTCCCTTCTTGCCCACTCTGGCCTCGCTATAGCCTGCGGTTGTCTCTTTCGCCCATCATCCCATTTTTTTTTCTGTTGCAGGGTAATTCCATCTCAAATCAGGCAGAGGCCGGAGCATGACCCCCTCCGATATTGACGAAAATTTGTTATGTGATAAAAAAAATGTGACCTCATGGTCCAAAGTAAGAATGAAACATTTTGAATTCGGGTATCGAGCCGTTTCGGCATAATAATTCGTTAAATTTTGTGAAATTAAGAAAAAAGGTTTCCTGCTCATGTGGGCCGAAAACTTTTCGGCCTAAACGAACGCAGCGAACACCATTGTTCTTTAAAAAAAAGTTAGACTTTCGAATTTATTTATATGTTGATACTTTTTTCCTCGAGGCGATACTTCATGAAATAATGCTGTCAAATATGCCAGATTTGCGCATATTCAAAAATTTGCAAAACGTCAAAATGTTCATAAAACCTTATCATCATGTATGTTTTTGGAATCAGCGGTAAAAGATCTAATGATGTATGTTTCATTTTTGTCCTAACAAATTCCACTTAAGGAGATGTGATGGCTCGAAATATGCAAACATCATATATATTTTATTATTCTTCGAGCTGACTCTTGACCATACACAGGGAAGAGAGGTCATCTTGAATAAATTCGTTCCGTGCCGAGAAAGGAAGGGGGGACTGCTTTCTCTGTCTGGTTTCTTCGCGTTTCTCCTTTCTTTCCTACCCTGTCTAGACATGAATTCCTTGAGGGAGAATGCTCACCCTCTGCTCATCACATCCGTTAGGGAGGTTTTCCCTTTCTGGCAAATGGACTCAGAATCAAGGTGGATTGAAACTTTATGAAGGGAAAGTGATATGGGGTCGGGGAGACAATGACATCGTTTCCTACAAGTGTCACTAGGGTGTGAAATTCCTTCTCATGTCCCCCGGCATGTACGCCAATAAATAATGGCCTGAAAAACTCAGAGACATCAATTGCCTGCTTCTGACGACCTCTATCAGTCCACTCCTTGTACATCAACTCAGTCGGATGTTATTTGGGCCTGTTTTTGGGTTCTGTCGTCTTGACATCTAAGCTGGAGTCAAGGTTTGGAACTGGTCTTCGAAATTTCTTCGAGAAAGACAACAGAACGTAAGAGGGACACTGCAAATTCTCATGCCAAATGGCATTAAGTGTCTCATCATAATGACATTTTTTGGCATTGTTCTTCTGGGATTCAATAAGATTAAGTGATTTTTTCTATGATTTTTTTCTATACCAAAATGTTTTGACCAAAACAAAATGTTCGTAGCATATACCCCCAGATCATCCACTCTGGTCAAGGAAAATCAGCAAGTGCTGATTTCCCTTACGGAACTTCCAAATACATGTGTATGTATATAATTGTACAGTACTGAATTTAGCCATGTTTGGAAACAGTTCAGTCCGTATCGTGTTTTGGCCATTCCTTATAAATATGGAATGATATATGGTTCATACACAGACCCCCATATATGGTGCTAGGTTTGCAATGTTTATGGCACTAACATGAACTCTACGGATAAAATACTGTATTTAGAATATATTTGGAAACTGTTCAGTCCATGTAATGTCCTTGGATGCACACGCATGCATGTTGAGGCCTTCCATATGGCCTGACATCTAGCAGTTTGTTCAATACATATAAAGTTCTCACAATATAATCGAGGTCGTGCTCATCCCGCCGCTGTCTCCCGATTCCCCAAATGCTAATGAATGGTTCTGCAGAAACTTTCACCCTTAACTCGCTAATTTCCCACGTACAAACCGAAGGAATGAAGTCGTTTTAATCGATGCATATGTTGAGAGACGTAACCTAGCTTAAGGAGACTCCAGGTTATTCTTGCTCAGTGCATAGAGGAAGTGAGGTTCCCCTTGTCAGGTGAGTCACAAAAGCACCTGTGAAAGTATCGATGTTGAGTGACTGCCTCAATCTGCCATTAATAATGCATGCGGGGGACATCTACTGTATAATGCAAATTAAGAATCGTATAAGGGACCTGTATATTATTATATAAAGTTACATATATCCAATATATTAAGTATGATCAAAACAAACCAAATAGTTATATGTGCCATATACATTGCAACTAAGCACCATATAAGGGGCTTATATATGAACCACGTACAGCTCCATATTCACTAAGAATGGCAAAAACATATGAACTGGAAGGCTTCCAAATACAGTCTCCCATATATAATTTTTATTTGTACTATGTACATTCCGAGTAAAGCACCCCTGTAGGGCCTGTATTTGATATCGCGCATGAAACCTGAATATGGAGTGAAAACCAATGGCAACCCCGTAAGGGTTGCCATGGTTTCAAAGGCGTTTAACTGCTAAACAGTGCCTTGCAGAGCCGAAATTATAAATGGGCAGTCTAGTCCCTTCTAATGATTGAAGAAGACCAAAATGCGGCATGCTGTCACGGAGGAGGCCCTTGTGACTGGAGCAGCGGCATTTAAAAAAAATTCAATTTAAAATGTTTTGGGCGCAGAAATTTTTTTTTTGTTGGGTCTCCCTTCCCTGAGTGCAAAATGATTCGAGTAAATTCCTGCAAAAAAATGGTGCAGAAATTCAATAAAGGAGTTTCAAATGTGTGTGGTGAGGGCAAGACCACGCTGGGATGATTTAATCTCTTCAAACAGTGTTTCACAAGTAGCCACCTTCAGAAACCATTCCAAATCAGCACTCGCAGATCTCTCTGGCTTAGTCACATGTCCTAGGGGGGGTCTCTTTAGGACTTACGCTACGCGTCGCCATGTTGGCAAACAAACTTCCAAAAAGTCTCTGAGTTTTATTGAATCCCAGAAAAATGACATATTTTAGTAGGATCGAGGGATATTTAATGCAATTTGCCAAGAACTTCCTCGTATATAGCCATTTTCTTCATTGCCAAGATTTGCCTTCGTGTCTACCGTGAAGCCGAATAGGCATGATAACTCCTCAGAAAAGGATATAAGAAAGTGTAATCATCTTCTGCTGCTATCTTATGTATGTAAGGGTAGTAAGACATCCACGCAAATCGGTCCATATCTCATACCTACACGGCCTTCCCTTTTTTTTAAAGAGGGAAAGGGGTGGAAGGGAGGTCTCTGAACCTTTTTCTGGGGGACGTCACCTTAGGTTAAATAAATTCTGGAAAAACGGTCAATAGCGGCTGAGGAAGGTGGAGCTCTCTTCATGCTGTCCCTTAGTCGAGTGCGTGAGACAGGTCTGCCGTCTTTTTTTTGGAGGTGCAAGCAAACCATTACAATGGACTTCTAGGGGGCCAACTTTTGGCTCAAATACCATGAAAACGAGCCAAATTTTTTAAAACCCGCTTGCAAATCCGTAACACTAGCGACCTTCTCTGTGGCATAACCTTGGGATTTTGGAATCGATCTAGCCGTTTTTGAGATACTGAGATCAAGTACTAGTGAGTACCATCATAAGAAGCAGATCAATGAGTTAATGACCTTGATATAAAGTTCATATGTATGTGATCAAGCGTTTAGGAATGAAAGAGCGTTTTTTCCAGCCAGCCCAAATCAAAGGGTACTGCGCCCCCTTAAGGAGGTACTCTAAGGAGGTACCGTAGTAGTCGCATGTTTCACCTCTAGAAAGCATCCACTGAAGAGATTATGTGCCCTTGAGTTGACTGCATTCACCAAAAGATTCGAGGTTTGTGTACCATGGCTAAAAAATCATAATCATCACCAAAAAATTTGCTGTCCACTATAGTGGACACCATGCGTGAAAGGGATAAACTTATTTTGCTGTCAAAATATACATGTCGTCAATGGCGCACGGAGGAAAACCCGATGGTTTGTTCACATGCCGCTCTATTCCTCCGATACCAAGAAGGATTTAAATATTGGGTTTCCTGCTTTGACCATCGGAGGTGGAGCCAAGGCAACGAGCCAAAGGATCTCAAAATTGGCACACAACTTTGCCGTTGGGTCTGAATAAGTTAAAGTATCAGGGTATCGTTACCTCAGGATAATGTTCAACGAGACTAAAATTGCGTGCTGCTTTTAAAAATTATGAAGTAAAACTTGTAAGACATTTTACGTTGCACTGTGAGGGGTGCATCATTAAAGAAAAGATGGTCGGAGATTCCAAATCCAATTTTTCGGAATACGAATTCTGCAAGCAAATAAATTGACGTCTTTGCTCGAAGATTCGAAGCTCTTTACTCCTACTAGTTACTCCTTAGCAGATACACATGGACTTAACGAGTAGAAACGATCTAGGTATTTCCTCGGTCCATATTATTCCTGCTGCAGCATGCAGTTTGTGTCAGAAGGCGATTGATGAATGCGTTGGAAGGAAAATAATATTTAGCTGATTGGTCAAATATTGGGAGATCCAACTGCAGCACGAGATGATGGGTATATTCGATTCAATTGCCATATTAACGACTGTCTGAAATACTGTACTGTGACAGAATAGTAGCGTTATTTAAATAGGCCTCGGTTGGTCTTAATTTTTAATTAGAATTCACCATTCACTATCGGAATTTAATCGACAGGATCAGGGAAGTACCTGGACGATCGAAAGTCGTCCTCTCACCAAGCCCGTATAACCCTTCAATACAAGTCCACCAGCCGCTACGAGTCGCTGACCATGGAGCAACTGGGGACGGAAGGGATCGAGCATCCGGAAGTGTTCGACAAGGACATCGCCACGCATGTTGTTACCGGGATCGAGTACGGAGCAGATGCTTTCTTCGTTTTCGATGAAAAAGTCTCCTCCAACGAAACAGTCCAAGATGTAGAATGGAAATTGAATGCTGTCGTTAGCAAGTTCAAAAGTAAGGAGAGTTTTTGAGCAAAAAAGCATCAAAGGATAACAGGATTTCTGGATTTAACAGTCGAGAATATTAAATTACTAAAATATCATTTCTTCTGCATGTAGATTCAAGTTACGCACATTTCTGAGTCGGTGAAATCTTTCCTGCACAGGAGTTTTGCGGGTCCAGGGAGATGTGCCCGTCACAATGGAAGAAGCAGAAGAATCAGAAAAACATAACCATTGCTGTACGTATCATGGGGACATTTTCCTCCCGAAGTATCCAACCACTTTCCAGGAAAGCCTGGAAGTATGCAGGCAGCTTCCAACGCTCTCCCGAGAAGTGAGCGTGCCGAAGCGGGCCTATCTCTTCCCATTGCACAAGTTAGATAGCAGAGCCACCCAGATGATTCGGGAGATCAGCGTGCAAATCACCCAAGAGGTGGAAGGGATGATGGAGGCATTGCATGCCGTCAAGATCCAGGCAGACGATTTCGCCAATTCCAAGGTGTGCGATCACTTCTCGGGAGTCCGAGATCAGCTGAAAGAATTTCAGCGGCTAGTTGTCGGATTCAAGGCCAAATTTCAGGAGAGAATTACGCCGATATTAAAGTCTGTCCGTGCCTGCAGTGCTGAAGAACCTTGTCTCTCCCAAATCGTGGAGGAAATGATAGCTTCCCCTTTCAGGAGCGAGAACCTCTCCATCTGGCTGACAAGAAAAGAAATGGAGATAAGAACGCTGGAAAAGTACCTGGAGTACTTTGATGAAGTCCCCCTCGCATTCGCTCCTGGCGATTTTTGCACAGCTACCAAAGACCTGAAGATCCCATACGCCATGTGTTTCGTCTTCGGTGTCGTTCCCAAAACTGATGCATTTTTGAAACGAATGTCTCAATACATGAAGGGAAAGGAATTGGACACCTCCTTGGAGAGTGGAATCCCAACGTCTTGGTATGAGGATCAACAAATCATGCAGAAATTGGAAGGAGATGCCAGGAATTTCCTGAGTTTCTTCGAAACCAACAAGTCCAGGAGTAACTTAAGGTTCGTGGTGACAGAGAAACACCTCGAGAATGCATATCATGACACAATCCTTTACAAAGGCGGGATCTCGAGGCGTTTCGTTCCACCTGGGATGCCAGGAGCACCGAAGGCTCTCGAGGTCACTCACGACACCATCCGACTGTCCTGGGAACCTCCTAGCTACGGATTGGAATCTGTGCAAAAATATCGGGTGTCATACCGGCTACTCGAGCGCGAGGGAGAGTGGCATGAACACATTGTGGACGAGAAGAAGGAGATTACAACCATCACCGGCCTTATTCCCAACAAAAAGTATGTCTGCAAGGTTAGTTTCAACCAGTTTCGCTAATTCTGTCCAGCTAAATCAGGTTCGATGGCAAGGAATGCCGCAGTTTCCAGGTTTACTTTGTTTTCCGCGTTGAGGGTGTTGGAAGGACACATAATCGCATAAATTTGTCTCGATGCTCTCCTGAAACAGGTTAGAAGTGTTTGCTCAGTCGGAGACAGCGAATACACTGCCGAGAGTGAACCCATCCAGATGAACCCCTGCAAAAGCGATCGCCTTGGCAATGGAGGTAATTAGAACTAGCATAATGAAATTCGATAAAACGAACGATAGACCGAGAGGTCGCAAGTATGGCTTAAATCTGGCACCATGTGTGTGTGGTGTTGCACCTAATGCAGCACTTCACTTTTGAAAATGAATTTGTGCTAAGTCAGTTTCTGAAGCTTAACAATTCTGATATTGGAGTAGCTCTGGTTCCTTGAGCAATTCTTCAGGTACTAGAGACAGGATTGGACCTGTCACAGATATGCCTGTGGGAAACGTCTACGACTGACCTGAGAATGTATTCTTGACCGTCAAAATACGTTTGGTCGCCGATAGAACATAAATCACTTCCATATACTAGCGGTGGAATGGAAAGAAAGGTCGCACCTCCGGCTTTCGAAGGTCTCAGTAAAGTTATGAACTCATCCGAAACGTGCACCCTAGGGAGTAGCAACTTTTTAAGTGGAGACATTTAATGGAATTCACGCATTTTCATTTTGAATTCAGTTACTTCAGGTTATGTGATATCACTGAGAACTTCAGGTTAGTAAAATTAAATAAATGGAAATTAAGAGCCTCTCCCAAATATTCCTTACCCAATGAGCAACAGGACATCATTGAGACATCTCATATGGATCCCACGTGGGGCAGAATGGTATCCCAGTCCTTATGAAACATCCTAGGATGTGCACATTCCTTGTACATCCGGAGGACATTCCGTAAGGTCAGGAATGATGTTGTCCTATGCGCCAAATCCCTCGAATGTCCATGGGATGTCCGTTTTTGGTTGTGGGAACCAAGGATCTATTACTCAAGCAGCCATGGGTGATTCAAACCTCGTCCATGGACAGTCCAGTTGTTCAGAGATGGGTTTAAGTCTAGAAGCGGTCGTCCTTTGTATGTACGTAGGATATCATAGCCATGGATCGATATATGCCCATGCATTCTCAGCTCTATCCGAGCTGAATTTTCCTACATCGAACACTTCATTACTTCCATTTTATTGAATGATGTATTTTGGAATGACGTTACAAGCATCCGATCGTGGGATTTCTATAGTTCTGTTTTTATTTTTTTAAATTCGAATCTCCCATCTAAGGTCGAAGTCCAGTAACTTCAATCATTATATAGATAGTGTGACATTGTACTTTGACCATTTTATTTAGAGTTCGACATCATAATGAAATAATGTGTCAGTCCATCTTTGGACATCCATTGGACGATCAGCAAAGGAACTTCCAAGGACATCCTCTCACGGTCTACCGATGGATGTCCTTGGACGTAGTCCCCGCCCCGTTGAGGCCCTCCATCTGGCCTGACATCTAGCAGTTCATTCAATAAATATGAAGTTCCCACAGTATTAGCGAGGTGGCAATGAACCCCCTATTGAATTTCTCCTAACTTTCTTGATGCTAATGAATTGTTCTGCGGAAGCTCTAATTCTCTACTCGATAATTTCCCATGTACAAGCCGAAGGAAGAAGGTTATTCCAAGTAGTTTATTTATTGAGAGACGTAAGAGCTCAAGAAGACTCCCGGCAATTCTTGCACGTTGCATGGAGAGTGGTTCCCCCGTGCCAAGAAAGTCTATTCCTTTCTTATGCGGGTCGTGTCGCCTTTGGCGTTGGGAAACAGTCTCTCGATTTGAGAGATAAGGATGGGAAGTTAAGAGTTACATCTCAGTAATGCCTTACTTTTCATTTTAACGCTTCCCTTCTAGTTCCTCCCAAGAATGTGAGTGGGCGAAATCGTAAAAGTACAGAAAGTACTCTTCTCCCATGTGTAGACCATCTACTTGTATTAACATGCCAATTTTGCTCCGTTGCTAGCCGGGGATTCCTAATGCTGCATCCCTCAACGGTCATCCGATAGCTTTCCTATAGGGATATCCAACGGATCCAAAGAAACAGAAATCCAATAGGCCATCCGACGGACAAGACAAAGGATTATCCTTGGAAGAGACATTTAGTCATCCAGTGGATTTCCTAGGAGGATATGCATTGGATATCCAAGTGTACAAGAGGGAATTTTCAATGGATTTATTTTGAACCAAAATTGCTACTTGGGTGGGGACGTCCCTGTGATGATCCCTTGCAACTTGGACATGGAATTCCCCATCGTACTGCGCCTTGTTATGCCACGACTGGAAGAACCATCATGTCGAAGGGAAAAATGTCGGAGTTACTTCTCTGCAAAAAATTTAGGACACACCACAACAGTAGGATTTTCTTGGAATTCAACATTCCTGGAGCTACATGTTTCCCAAACTTCAGACTACTCTACCCTCGTGTTTCGTTGCAGCACATACATTTCGGGAAACACAGATCAACAAAGAAGTGACCTCTTGGGGATGTACCCCAAATGTCGGATTGAAATCTGTACCTCACAAATTGCTTGTGTAACAAGTTTCAACTTTCTGAATCAGCCAGTTTCGCTGGAGCGAAAGAATTCCTGTAAAACTGGCCTTCCAAAATGCGCACCAATGGGATTTCTCTGAAACTTGGACTTTTAATATGAATTCAGTATCCCAACAACGACATGTGTACTAATTTTCAGCTTTCTACCTTATCTAGATTATGCTTAGAATTGGCGTCAGAGTCAGTTACGACCGTCTATATATCCTCGTAGATTAGGTAGGCTGCGTCAGCGGCAGGTCGCTGCTGCATAAATGCCACCGTTTAACAAGTACTCATATTACTAAATTACGTGTCTACCTTCTCACCTAAACAGCTAATATATATATAAGGTAGACACGTAATTTAGTTCTCGGTCTAAATTAGGATCATCACCTTTGCAGAGTTGTCTCGAGAAATTAACGGCGGGAAGCTGGATTAGATGGTGATTGATTTGACTGGTGTACCAGTAGAAAGCCAATTTTAATTGTATTTTTCGCTTTGCAGCCATGGACTCGCTCACCAACGAAGAAAGGCACAGACAACTGCAATCTTACCTCGGGCTACCAAAATATGGAAAACTACAGCTTCTTGACGCCCTAACTCTTTCCTGGACGAATGAGCTGGTAAATGGAAGGGAAACGTCTCAGGAAAGGTTCATCCGGCAGCACCCACGGCCGATTGTCACATTCATGCGAGAAATAATTGCAACAACGGGGGCGTATCGAGACATGGAATTTCCATTGCCTCAAGGAATTCGTACGGAACGCATTCAGTCTGAAAATTCAGAGGAATACGAAGACGATGAGGTAATGCATTTTACTCGCTACATTATTGCTTACAATCAATGAAGTGATTTACATAGCTACAGTTTCAGTGTGCAAACTCCCGTGCCCTTAATGGGCTGAATTTTTTAAATGCATGAGGACCTCGAACCAATCCATGACTCATTTTGCCCTCAGAAACGTTCTAAAGTGAAATGCAATTAATGCACGAGGGACAAAGCATTGTATGAAGTCTCATCGACTAAAAGACAGTCCTTAGTGAGACAATGCAATGAGTATATACTTAAAACTCACCGTTGGATTAAAATAATATTAATCATTATTTTAAACAAACTGAGAGTGGATATGTGGACAAATACAAAAAGAACCAATATAGAGAATATTTTAAATGCAAACTCAATCTAGAGTCGAAGTTCAAAGAAGTTGGGAAATAGAACTCAAAGAACTCTTTCGGGAAAAAAAATTTGCGTAAAGAGTTTATAGCAACAGAATTGCGAGAACAAATACTCCAGGTAGAACAGTTCTAACCTAAACTAAACACTAAACATAGATGTGAAGGATAAAAGCCATGTTAGGCTGCATGAGACCTAAAATGTTCGTCTCCGTCTGTTTCCCTGTTCTATCACATTCAATATTTATTCCATTTTTCCTATTTGTCTTCTCCGAATTCGTCCTCCAGAAACCAATCCTGATTGTTGTAATCTTGAAACGCTCTCTCGATTCTCATGGCTGACCCATCTCATATTCGATTCGCCTTAAATTTTCCTAATTTATTTTCCGTATGTTCTTGCTGCTCTTTGGTTTAGGTTACTTCCTGAGATCATATTCACTCGGTGTTATTGCAGCTTCACTCCGATATGCCTACCTAAACAAGTAAAACACGACACTGAGTAACCATGCATTAAATAAACGCGCTTTATTTCCTCCCTCCCAAAAAACTCCCTATCTTACTTTATTTAAATAATCGGTAATATTCAAGGCTACCCCTGAGTTTAATGGACCTAACATTTCTCTAAACGCGAAACTGGAGCAAAATTTTTTTCATCGGATGTACAGATACTTTTACGAAATTCATGAACTCCAACCTACCTATCATGGCGCCAAATCGAAGCTTGATATACCCTGATGCTTAGACTTGGCATCTGATTCATTAAGCGAATGAAATTGGCTTGATGAGATGAACGAAATGCAATTACAATGGCTTTTGTATGTTACATCCAGGGTGCAGATGGTGACGAGAACAATCAAGAAAATTTGGATGCCAGTTTGGTAATTCATCCGAGTGATATTCTGACGATAGCCCTCCAGAATTCTGAGCCATCGATTCGCCAACTCTTGCTTGGTCGTCTTTTCCTCATGGGTCATGGGATGCCTGTTGTCCTACCAGTGTCCCCACTCGCTCGAACCAGCGAACTCAAGGAGAAAAATTTGGAGTTGCTCGTATGGGCTCTCTATAATATCGACGTGAAGTACTGCGGCGTTTATCGCCGGTTGGTTGAATACCAAGCTCCATTTGTTGGATTCATCCGTGTTAGGAATCTTCGCGAGAACCTATCAAAATCAAAGGTGATCAATGAAGCCTTGTTTGAGAAACACGACGCATTCTTCCACGCAGAATTGCTATTGGGAGAAGCTAGACGACAAGCCAGCAATGGAATTATTGAAATGGCTTGGGCAAAAATTCAAATGTCTCCCAGAAAAAAGTCTAAGGAATCAGATGAAAGTGGAAGTATAAAACCAGTCTTCATCTTGAATTTGCGAGGGGATGCCGCCTCCTATCCAACACAAGTACAGCTCCTTAGAAATATCTGCTCCCTGATCATCGTGTTTCTTGGAAATGAGCCTACATGGCCCATGGGAGGAGGTGACGATGCCTTGAACAAAGTCCTATCCAATTTGAACTGCAAGAATAATGAAAGAGGACCTCGTTGTTCTCTGCTGAAAGAAAGAATCAGCTCATCGCTCAATGTAAATGACGTCATCAAGAGCAACGCAAACGTGAAGCTAGTCAATCTCAGAAAGACCATTGCCTATGTCAGGGCGGTTCAAACCGAGGTTCGCAATGAACTAACAAGAGTCCACAATTCAAAAGCTCCCACTAAGAACACGGATGCCAAAGTAACATTTTCCTGGAACAATGTCGGTGAAATTCTCAACCCGAAAAATTCAGTTGGTGACGTCTTCCCAAGAGTCGCAATTGACATGGCTTCGGAAGTAGTCGCTAAATCAAGAGTTCTTGCAGAAATGTGCCAAATGGAGTTTAAGGGGAAAGAAGCAGGGTCCAGAAAAAGGATTTGTCTACCCTTAAGCACGGAAATCTTACCAAAGTACGCCAAAAACGAACACGACAAAAGAATGCAAAGAGTCCTCGATAGCAAAGAGTTTGACGATAAGCAACGCTCACTCCGTTTGCAACAGGTTCGCTATAGTACTAAGAGAGAGGTGTTATCCCTAACGCTTCTAAAGCATGTGAAAAACCTGGATCAAATGTCGGCAGAGCAAAAGAGGAATTGTCTTTTTCATTTGAAGATGACATTGGAGAATTTGAGCATTGAGGCTTTGAATCCATTGCAACTACAATGGGAGAAATGCAAGGAACTTATCACTTTTGCAAGAAATGACAACATGGAATGGAGAAAGAAAAAGGAGCAACTTGCAAAGATTGAGGAGAAAATGTTGGAGTCGTTCCTGAGCATAGAAAACATTTTCAGAGAGTTGGCTCAAATTTATGAATGTCTCATTCACACTCGTAATGACGATGTGTCTAGTCTGCCTGGTATAATGGCTTCACTTATACTGGACGGAATGCCTTTGGAGTTATTGGATGGTAATAATGGCTACATCCCTATGAAGTGGTTGACAGCTATCTTCGAATGCATGATAAGCAGAGTGCGGAAGATTTGGGTGCTCTCAGTCATGGGCATTCAAAGCTCGGGGAAGTCGACAATGCTGAACGCGATTTTTGGATCAGACTTTTCAGCTAGGAGGAAAATGTGCACTAAAGGGGTCTATATGCTATTTTTCCCTTTCGAAGTTCCAAATGAAGAAGGTGAGTCACGCAGAGACTACTTAGTCCTCCTGGACACTGAGGGATTGAGATCACCCGCATTTTCAGACGATTACTCCGAAAGGCGAGATAATGAACTGGCTTCACTTGCCATTGGATTGGCTGACCTGACTCTCCTCAATGTCATGGGCGAAACGCCATCGGATATGAAAGAACTTCTGTCCACTGTCCTCCATGGGTTCATCCGAATGAATGAGGTGAAGCTGCAACCTCAAGTAGCCGTCATCCATCAAAATGTCCAAGAATACTCACATAGCTATCGCCTGCAAGGAAACACAAAAATGCAAGAAGTCCTCGACGAAATGACGGAAGTTGCGGCGAAAGAAGAGGACTTGTATCCTAAAATCAGTCAGTTCGATCAAGTCATCAAATTTAACTTGAATGACGATACGCACTACTTCCCTCCATTGTTTCAGTCAGGAAAACAAAATTTCCGCTCTGAGGAATATGGTTACCAAGCAAAACAAATGAGGACAGTCATATTGGAAAAATTTCGTTCCTACAGTGGCAGGGACCTGAACGTCTTCAGTCGCCATCTGAAGGAATTATGGGGAGCAATAATGAAGGAAAACTTTGCCTTCAATTTTCGCAACGTCATGGAAATGGTGGCATACAATGACATGGAAAGCATATTACAGTCACTCGTGCACGAAGCAGATGGACAACTCATGAAGTGGTGGGATGAGTGGAAGGGAGAGATCATGAGAGCAAAGGATGAAGCAAATGTTCAAGAGGTGTGCCAGAAGAGAAAGAAGGAACTCGATTCCTTGACGAAAAAAATTTTCGAGGAAAAGGCGAAGGAGCTGGATGAGAAAATAAATTCATCGGAACGCAAGGAACTCTCTGAAATGTGGCGGAATAGGACTACCTTGCAACTGCGTGCTCAAATCGACGCAAAAAGGGATCAAATTAGTCAATTTTTTTCAGCGAAAGAAAGAAAAAAGTCCACAATATTTCAGGTGGAAAGCGAAGTCTCCGAATTAATAAAGAAAATGGAGGAGGAAATCGAACAACGTGGGAGAGATAAAGCTGGAACCTTGCCGAAGGTATGGAAGGGGTTTGAAGGAGATTTGAGGAAAGCCCTGCACTTGAGCAGAAACTGCTTGAACACGGCGGAGACCTTGGCTGAAAAGATGAAACTAGAGCTTTGTAGCGTAGTTCCGGAAAAGGATATCAAGGAGTTTTTAGAAAGCTGGAATGTGAAGGTCCAAGGGACGAAAGAGACAAAAGGACGATTCCGACGGGCCATCGAGAACATTTTTTCAAAAGGCCCACGCAAGCAACGGGAGGCAGATATAGCAGGAATGTGTCTGAAAAGATTGGATATTCCAACCATTGCAGGAGAATATGCAAGATATGATTGCATGAAGACCGTTCTGGAACAAATCTACGCCTCTGCGAAAAGAGCGACGGCGAAGGAGGATAGACCAGGGCTGATGGCCATAAAGGTTCTGGTATGTACATGTCAAGAAAGCATTTCTCTTTTTATGAAAGCTCAGAAGCGAGAACAGGCCAATGTAGAGAAGGAACTTGACGCGATGAAGACTGAGTTTCAGGAGAAAATGGCAGCAACATCTGTTTCCGCCGAATTGAAGTGGGCTGCTAGATGTGGTTACAAGTCCGTTTGTAAGTCTTTCCAAGCATCATCGCTGTTGCATGCAAAACGAGACTTTTTCGACATTTTGGGTAAGCAGAAGTTTTTCAAGAACAAGAAGACGTTCACTGGATACTGTTTGCTTAGACTGGTCAAAGAAGACGATTATGACACAACAATGGAGTTTGTCAGGAGCCCTGGCAAGTGGAAGCGAAACTACTTGAAAAAGTTGGGCCGCGAGTTCCTTGAAGAAAATCACCAAGGTAGATTTTTTTATTGTACAAAGATGATAGAGTTTTGCCAGAGAATCATCGAGAACTTTCTCAAATTCCTTGATGAACCCGGCTTGAATCCACCTAATTTGGATAGCTTTGTTGAAATGGCCAACAATCACCTTAAATTGGCCCATCCCATTCAGCATGATTCAATCACACAAAGTTCTCGCTTAACTCATTTTTATGACGCCAAAGAGTTCATCCGGAACTTGAGGAGTTTGGTCAGCGAAGGAAAAGAAGAAATCTTGGAATTCGGACAAGTGGATCTACTCGCGGATGATGACGAAGATTCGCCGATCAGTCGCCTGCTCAAGAACTTGTTAGGCTGTCTCGAACGCTGTCCGCTTTGCGGGGCCGAATGCGAGCATTTCTTCGAGAACCACGTTCAAAATGAACAAATGGGCACGGTTACTCTTCATGCCACCGAGATTCATATTCCTACATGCATCGAAGGGCATTATCGGAGGGATACGGACGAGCTGATCTTGGAGACATGTCCTGAACTCACAGGGAGAGAAGGGATTCCGTACGATGCGTACAAAACCGAATACCCCAATTGGGACATTCTTCCAAAGGAGCGAGACGATTCCCCCCTCTTCTGGAAGCGTTTCTTCGTAAGACATGCAGATGCTTTGGCGAAATCGTATGGAAAGAAGGTTCCGAGTCGACTGCCTCCGCATTGGAAGCAACTCACAGAAGAAGAAGTTCGAGCAAACATCAGGTCCCTCTATTTCCTGGAATGAAGAAAAGCGGGGAATCGAAGGAAACCTTCGACACACTGCCTCCACTACTGTTGAGAACAACAATCTGAAAATGAGAAGATAGTGACTCTTCCGGCGACCACTGAGGGATATTTACCCCGGAAGAAATCCTTTTCATTAGAAAAGTGGCACATTGAACGTATCAAGGTTCAACTCAAAGTGTATGTGCATTTTTATGGAATACATATTCTTCCTACATATATGCTTTTCCGATGTCGTTGGTTCTTGCTGAATCGAATTTTAGCCGAAAATATGTTTGAGATTGAATTAAACCTCCAGTACAGCAGATGCAATGCTGTATATGCTGGAGTCTGAGAACGGTTTTGCCGTACGCTAAATTTCTGTTGTTAGATGGCTTTTGGTATTATGACATTACTTTCACTTCATTTTCAGAACAACCAGTCAAGTGAAAACAATTTTTTTTTCAGAGAAACACAAACATTCATTTCTCAAATACTCACTACACCCGCATTGAGGCACTTATTCTACCTAACAACCAAATTTTTTATGGCTTACTCATAAAATTCCTTAGGTTACTGGAAGTACCAATCTCTGACGTCTCCAATCAAATCTCGTCCGTCGCAAACCGACATCCAGCACGAAAATCTAACATTTTCGGAACACTTGGAAGTCGCATGGAGACAGGTCGGGACTGAATGGTGGATGGTCCAGCAATTACCTGCGGAGCCCGTTTTTCATGGTCGATGTCGTCTCATGGGATGTGTGGACGTACATTGTCATGGAGGAGGGTGATGACACCTTCGGTCAATCGACCGGGTCTCTTGTTCTTGATGGCACATCGCAACTCGTCCCGTAGGTTTCCACAATATGGAATGGAATTGATTGTTTCACCACAACGCAAAAATAGCATAGCAGTGGACCTTTCGCGTCGAAGAAAACCGTCATCACTTTTCCCGCACATGGGAATCTTTTGAACTTTTTTGTACGTGGATAAGAATGATGCTTCCATTGTAGGCATCTCCGCTTGCTCTCTGGTGAGTCGTGACTGCACCCCATTTCATCACCGGTGATTATGCTATTCAGGAACATGTCACCTTCTTCTCGGTAAAGCATCAGGTATTGCAGACGGAGTCACATTCGGTGATTCTTTTCCTGGACTGTGAGACATTTTTGCACCCACTTTGCGCACACCTTTCTGCACGAGAGTCAGTCCTGAACAAGAGTATAATTCGATCCGTGGCTGATACTGACTTCCCAAGCTACGGCGTAAATTGTCACGCGTCTATCGGCCTATCGGTCTATCGGTCTTCGACCTTGGCGATCGTTTCGTCTGTGATCACCTCGTGAGCTTGTCGCGGAAACGTGCAGCCCACTCGTCGTTGTGACACACAATCATCCCCATGCACCCGAACCATTCGGCGATAAATAGCAGTCGGCGTGACCCTATCCGCCATCAAAAACTGGATAACTGCACGCTGACATTCTTTGGACGCACCATACACTTCATAAGATATATAGCCAGTGTTATTGCGCACATCTACTGTGCAACCAGAAATTCGCATTTTCAATAACCTGCAAAACCGGGAATATCCAGATTTGAACGAAAAACCGCGAAACCAGCGTCATCTCACGCAACTTCGAACACCTGAACGGGAAAACCATAAATCGTGATGATTCATTGAAATTCGCATTTTCTGCGACTTATACGGATTTTTGAGCAAAAACCTGCAAAACTGGGGAAAACCTAGATTTCAGCGAAAACAATTCAATTCTGGAAGACAATTCGTTCCGTACTTCCTTAGCACACTTCTGGAATGATATACAGGTATCAGTTAAGAAGTCGCAGCATGATACTCCTGCAGCTTGGTGGGAAGCTGTTAAGGCGGAAATTAAGAGCTTTTCAATGAGTTATAGCACTTCAAAGAAATCCGACTTTTTCATTCGGTTTAACTCGATTCAAGCTGACATAGAGTACCTTACGTTTTATTAACCATCCTAACCCAACCTTGAGGATAAACAGAAGGAACGAAAAGTTTTCCTTTCACATATTGCTGAAGGGGATGATCCGTTTCGGTCAACAATTTCTAACCCTCGTTGACGCCCCAACCAATTATTTCTTCTCTCTTGAAAGTATAGTAAATAGCAGCTCGTGAGACTCATACTCAGGAAAGGAATGAGATTACGAGTGAAAATTTGACTGATCCTTCCTCCATATTAACATCCGTTTACTCCTATTATAGGACGCTGTATACTCCCATGCCTATAGATCTGAATACTGATCTTTTTGATGGCTTGCCCAAGCTATTAGAAGACGAGCGCGTTGGCGTCACACTCCCTTTAACATCAAATAATTTTATGCAGGTGCTAAAGCAGTCTCCAAACGAAAGAGTTCTGGTCTTCATGGCCTTAGAGCTGACTTTTATCAGGTTTTTTGGTCTCTGCTAAGGCAACCTCTTTATGAGCTTTTCCTCTTCCCTCTCCAGTCATGAGAGAACCACCTAATCAATGAGGATAGCTGTGGTAACGATCACTCAGAAAGATGAGGATCGCACAAACATAAAGAACTAATGACCTGTGACGCTCCACTATACTGACAATAAACTAATATACAATATAGACTGAGAGACCATCAAATCATGCAATATCGAATACATGGACGGGAAAACGATTAATTGTGAAATTCCAAAAGAGGCACACATTCTACTATAATAATAAAATATCCCAGTAATAGCCTAAAGAATGTTACAATTTCCGACTTCAGCGAAACCCCGGGAAACAAGCGTCATCTCAGGCATCATCGCATGTCAGTAGGGGAAAACGAGGAAACGTGACAATCGCAAGAGAGCCGCAGAATCTGCGACAAACACGGATATCACAGCGAAAGCGTGAAAAACGTGGAAACTTCCGATTTGAGCGTAAATCTGGGAAAACAGCGTCATCTCACGCATCATCGAATGCCTGAAATGGAAAAGCATGAATCGATACAATCGCAAGAGTCGCAGAATCTGCGACAAACACGGATATAGCAGCGAACGCCTAAAAAACGTGGCCTTTTCCGATAAAAGCGTAAATCCGCGAAACCAGCGTCATCACACGCATCATCGAATGCCTGAACGGGAAAACGATGAATCGTGACAATCCCAAGAGAGCCGCAGAATCTGCGACGAACATGGTTATTCCTGCGAAAGGCAGAAAAACGTCTCATTTTCCGATTTCCGCGTAAATTAGTAAAACGAGCTTGATCACATGCAAAATCAAACACATGGACGACAAAACGATGAATTGTGACAATCAGTAGAGAGTCCCAGTATCTACAACAAACACGGATATTGCAGTGAACGCCTGAAAAACGTGGCATTGTCCGATTTCCGCATGAATTCGCAAAACAAGCTTGATCACACGCAAAATCAAACACATGGACGGGAAAACGATGAATCGTAACAATCGCAACAGAGCCGCAGAATCTGCGACAAACACGGATATTGCAGCGAACGCCTGAAAAACGTGGCATTTTCCGATTTCAGCGTAAATCCGCGAAACAAGCGTCATCTCACCCTACATCGAATACATGAACGGGAAAACGATGAATCGTGACAATCGCAACAGAGCCGCATAACCTGCGACAAACACGGATATGGCAGCGAAAGCGTGAAAAACGTGGCCTTTTCCGATTTCAGCGTAAATCTGGGAAAACAGCGTCATCTCACGCATAATCGAATACAAGAACGTGAAAACGATGAATCGTGACAATCGCAAGACAGCCGCAGAATCTCCGACAAACATGGATATTGCAGCGAAAGCGTAAAAAACGGGCTGTTGTCCGATTTCAGCATAAATCCGCAAACCCAGTGTCATCTCACCCTATATCGAATACAAGAACGGGAAAACCTTCGGCCTCTTGGGGTATGAAAATCCGGACGCCGCTCCTTCCTCGTTTTTGCCCATGATCCGAAATGTGCCTGGAACGACTGAGTTTTGCCCTCCTTTTCTTTTGTGTGTGTCTTTGTAGTAACATTCCAACTTTAATTGTACGGCACTCGCGGCTGAATTTGTATTTCAACCCATACACTCAATTATCTACGTTTCTACTCAACAGTTTAGAAGCTGAACCTATCTTTAGTAATAAGCAGATTTCGAAAGTGCTCGATAGAGATAGGATGTTTGTCAGGATATTTACGGAAGAGCAGAACAAAAAGCAAAAAACAAATAGACTCAATTGAAATTTTGTCTTTGAATTGCAGAGGGTTACAAGAGGTTAAGAAACGAAGAGATCTGTTTCATTTACTAAAAACCCAAAAAACAGCTCAAATATTTTGCCTACAGGATACTCATTTTACTCCAAGAATGGAAAGGTATGTACAAGCTGAGTGGGGAGGAGATTCCTACTTTTCGTCATACTGCAGTAATAGTAGGGGAGTTGCTGTAATGATTAGACGGAATCCTGGCTTTAATTATGAAATCAAGAATGTCCATGCCCTAGAAAGAGGAAATGGAATCGTTCTCCAGATATCAATCAATGATCGTTTTCAATGTGTCTTAGCAAATATATACGGGCCAAATGAGAATAATTCAAGATTCTATGAAGGTCTCATGAAAATTGTAAAGGAATACCAAGTTGAAAACAAAATCTTCTGCGGAGATTGGAATTTAGCTCTAAATCCAAATGAAGATGCGGAAAACTATCGAGCCGTAAATAACCCAAAAGCAAGAAAAAAAAATCTGGAATATATGCAGTGTCTCGA
>CAJPEV010004393.1:0-22516 GCA_905338385.1 Darwinula stevensoni | reverse complement strand
CCATTCAGCCTGGGATACTTGCATTCCATGTTTTACGATCTTCAGCTTTGGCGCGATGTTATGTAGAGCAGTAGTGTTACCGGAGCTTCTAGACCAGATGGGTTGAGTTGAATTTTTAACTCGTTAGAATGTTTCTTATTGCGTGGCAAGATTGGTCTAAATGGTGCTACGGAAGATGAGATTTCCACATGAAGTACATTAAATTTCTTTTTTAATACTACCAGTAAATTGCCATGCCCGATTTCCGGGGGGGGGGGGCAAGTGCCCCACCTTGCCCCTGGGAGCGGACGCCCATGGTGGAGCGTATTTGGCTGGCCCCTTCGCTGGAATCTGCGCATGTTTTGCATTTCAAGAGCGACCATGCTCCACCCGACCAGTATCTCGTAAGTCAATTACTTTGTTGTGTTTTTCCCTTCCTACCTGGGAACAAAATATTGCATCTGGGAGGATCGAGCCTGACCAGAGGATGGCCAGAATGGACTGGAGGAGGTGATCCTTCGACCGTGAGCGTCTCTACCCAGGTATATTGTGAAGTACAGTCTTCCATCTTTAATTTATCAGTATGGAAACTCCCTCTTTTGTTTTCATTACTTCCTTTCCATCTTCAAAATAAATGTGCAAATGTTGAGGAAAGTCGGAAGTTACAATTCCCTAGAATGTGCAGTTACATGAATAGAGATGGGTGTGTGGATGTAAGTGGTTGTATGGATGTGCTTGCGCACGTGAATTTCTTTTCATTAATAAATACAATAGTAAATGAATAAATTTACAGTAGAACCTCGATTATCCATGATCCGATCAACCGTGAATTCGCTTAACCGTGCGTCTGAAAAAAAAAATCGGCTGCTGAGTTTTTTTCCCCTCAAGCATGCGGAAAACTGAGGGGAATACAATTGAACTAAAGACTCAGACGAGTGCATGTTCGCGGTTTTTTCTCCATTCTTAGGGGACAAAATGTCGAAAAGTATTGACGGTGGGGGAGTGAAAGGGGTTGTGTTTCTATTATTATGAAAGGGTTTCTATTGTCTTTTTAATGTTGCTTGATGATAATTATAAGTGTACTACACATTAAGTGCCTGTTTCGATTAATCGTGAATTTCGATTATCCAGCACGATTCTCCCAGTCATTAGCACGGATAATTGAGGTTCTACTGTATTGAATTACATTAGTTATTAACACCTGAATTATATTGATAAATATATTCTTTTTTTGTCATGTCCCTAGTTGTTCGTGGATCTTCGTGAATACAAGAGTATTCTGTGTGAATACTCGCTTGGTGTTCACGACTTGGAACATCAGGTATATATAGGTGATTCACACAAGCTATGAACCACAACATTGTGCTCTCCTTTCCTTGCTCCCCGGGGATACAAAGGGGCTGTCACTCAAGAGATATGAGATACAAGCCCGGAAACCCTTTTCAAGATTTCTTTTTCCACCATCGCTACTCCTACATGAAGACGATGCCCCTGAATCAAAGTTACTGGAGGCGGTGAAGCCTTCTCGTTTCACTTCTTGGGCACTTT
Organism: Darwinula stevensoni; assembly: GCA_905338385.1. Taxonomy (NCBI): domain Eukaryota; kingdom Metazoa; phylum Arthropoda; class Ostracoda; order Podocopida; family Darwinulidae; genus Darwinula; species Darwinula stevensoni. The sequence goes on along the minus strand of CAJPEV010004393.1, from coordinate 20,989 downwards.
ACCCTTTTGCTTTTCATAAGGATTCGAAAATAAGGGTTCTATAATCCTCACAGCTGGAGTTAGGAAGTACCCAATCCACCTTCAAGTGCTGAGCCAAAGGTAAAGATTCTTCTGCGATGGTGAAGGGAATCACATTAAAACTTGAAAATTTAATTTCGCGATTATTCATGCACCGGGAAATTAGACGAAATTTCACTGCTCTTTTTTTGTTGCCTCACATTGGCCTTGACCTTGACCATGGCATTGAGCATGACTGTCCAAGACATTGCCCTTCGGCTCCGTTTTCCTAGGATATTCGCGAGATACCGAGATGCCGAGGGGAGACAGAGGCACGCTGCGAAGTAGGTCACCTATTTAGCGCTTGTTCCACTCGATCCTCCTCTCTGGCGACAGATTTTCATTCGAGCTTCCAAATTTCTCTTTTAGTTTTATATTTTAACATTTTCAGATGCTTCTCGTGGTTTCAGAGAGTTTCTGGAACCGCGAACCCGCTCAAAAGTTGAAAAGCCTAGCATTTCTGATTGGAAACTCTTACAGAATTCTTACTTGAGTATACCCGATTGCCGAATTTCATTCCTGCCAGTTAATAAAAAAAAAAGTTTGCAGAATCGTTCCTGACCATCCTTGCATCCAAATGAGAAAAACCATTCTTAAGAGTTACACTTAGTGGAAGCAAGGGGGGAGGTAATATAGGGTTAGCCACAAAAAAGTAAGTTACTCTAAATTTTTCTTTAATTTTAAAAGGAAATTTTGAGTGGCTTACTTTTTTATTTAAAAATTTGGAACGGATTGACTAGAAAATTTATTGGAACGTTGTCTAATATTTTCTTCAAGAGCTGTTAAAATTTCATGCGCCTGCAACTTCCCATTCTTCAGTTATGGTAGGATTTCTTCAACTGGTTAAAATTCTGAGTGAAGAGGCATGCCACTGCCGTTGCGAGGCACGAATCCACATTTGCTTGGGACTTCATGAAACTCATGCACACGCATTAAATTTTCAGATGGTGAAACGCGCACTTTAGACAATGACCTGCAAAGTTTTTGCAATGATCAGGAACATATTTTTTTTCCCGGAAGGTTGCAGACGCATGACATTTTAAAAGCTCTTCAAGAACATGATAGGTAATGTTCCATTAAACTTTCAAGTCAATCCGTTCAAAGACAAAGGGTGGGTTCTAGTACTCCCTTTTAGCCCTAAAAGACCTTTTGGGTCCATTGCCAGCATAGGACTAAAAGCCCGTTAGCAGCTAAAAGGGAGTACAAGAGCCCACCAATAGATATTAAAGCCGATTTTCAAGTGGCTTACTTTTTTTGCCCAACCCTGTAGATAGATGTACATTTTGTATTCTCCGTCCCTTTTGCTTTTTCTTTTTTTTTTATCATAGTGATCACGATCTGGAACGAGCGCTTTCTCTGGCCCGAGGCTCTCTTCCAGCCCTCGCTTTTGGACATGAGATCCCTTGGCGTTCGTGAAACCACCTACAACTCCATGAGGTGCGATGGGGACGTCGGGAAGGACTTCCATGCCAACAGTTTGGATTGGGTGACCCATTTTCGCGTCTCATTCCAGCAGATGTGGATGTCCAAGGAGGAAGACGATGAAAATAGACCATCGATTGCCCATTGCAAGCGTTTCTAGTCGCTTCCCTTTCTCGATCCTTCTCCTAGGCTCTTCTGTTGCTTCATTCCATGTTTTTTATTTTCTGATTCTCTAAGTTCCATCCTTTTAGTTCTAATCTTGAAGCTATGAGTAGCATCATCTACTACTTTGGGTAAGCATTAAGAAAGGTTGATTGCTGCCTTGTATATCTATGGCATCGATAGAGAGAGGAAGAGATTTGCCTCCCTTCATCTGCGGACAAAGCAAGCCCCAGATTCGTCTCCGTGGAGAAAGGGATCAGTTTTGCCCGATTCCTGGTTATCCTCCAGCATGAAGCCCCAGGCTCCACCAATGGGAACTTCCCGTGGAGCATGAACTGCGGACTTGCTGATAGGTATTGAAAGAGAGACAAGTCTGTTCAATGGCATTCAATGATGTAGTGATTGTTTATCCCATAAATGGAAGTAAAAGTAGGAGAAGGTTCAAAGGAAGAACTACAGCCTTAGGGGGATATTGGTTTCGAGAATCCCTTTGGAGTGCGGAAATTGGTTTTGTCTGCTCAAAATGGTTATCTGCTAAGACAATTGGATTCCCGAATAATCCTAGTAAGCATCTGCAGACGATGACAGAAATGAGAATCCTCCGATATCGTCCCTTGAGAACGCAAGGAAGGCAAGGAGTGTAAAGCTTGAATTCGAGCTGCAAAGTCTCGTTGGCGAAAGGATGAGGGCAGTTTCACTAGTTCCTTCTGTGTAGATGACCGATGAAGTTGGTGGGTAACTTGCCATTCAAGAGCCACCACGGAGGGACCACAGGAGGGATGCTACGGCGAGACGTGTATGGTTTAAATTATTACAACCCACACGGTTAGTTGATGTAATGGTCCATTGAGTGCAGCTGTTCGTGAAGTACAAATGAAAGACACATCAACGTTCACATTCAGCAAACAGTAGGCGTAGAGATTTACAGGTCAGAGACAAGAAGACGCCTTTGAGTTCGTTTTGAAGTTGGAATTTCTTGACTACGTCGAAAAAGACAGAATCCAACCTATGAATACATTAGCTGGGTCGTGCTTAGCGGTATGTCGCACAGAAAGTATAACTTACATCGTCACTCATCAAAACACTCCATCTTGCTCGGCTTGAAGAATTTTCATAGCTTCCTTACCCGAAGGCAGAAAGAGGGCAACCAGTGGAAATGGATGTCATTGCGAAGTCTGATGAACAGACGTGCCGCAACGGAGATATGAACCAACAATCTCCACTAAAGAGGACTGAAGGGGCTTTCACCGATGGGGAAATCGAGTGGAAATTGACAAGGGAGGAAGCATTCAGCTTCATTCGTCCCTCTTCCTGCCGTATATCTAAAGCAGTGGTTCTCAAACTCCCTTTTACTCCCCTAGAAGTAGTGTGTTCGGCGATCTGCGGACCACAGATTGAGAACCACTGATCTAAAGGAACGGAATCTGCACAGCAGAAGCTCTGCAATACCCTTCCGAGCGCACTCAACTATTTCGGTTATGGAAGGACATCACGATGGCTCATAGTTTCGAAACGAGAGAGATGTGGTTCTACTATATTGTACTGGTAGCTGCAGATGAAGAAAATCCAGCTTAAAGCTTCGAAGAGCGACGAACTGGCAGGTCTAGTTTCCCAGTGGGTCACTTCTCAGATGAAGAAAAAACAGAACGCATTTCAGCAGGCGGGTTCTCTTATTTACGCACCCCAGATTATAATCGATGCATAAAAGACCTATGATATGAATATCTAAAAAAAAAAACTGAAAAGTACGAACCCGTTCCAGGGTGACCAGACGCCCACGTTCATCCAGAACAATTTTGATTTCCAGTCAATTAAGATAGCATAACTGGGACTAGGACATGTCCCAGTTTCACGATATCAAGACGAAAAAAATGAGGACAGGAGAATGAAATTTCTCCTTCTGAGATTGATACCAGCAAAGAAGTGCCACAAATACAGAGCAAATGGAGTGCAGCTGCCGCGAGTGCACTCACGATGATAATCCTGTTCCTGTTGTGAGAATGTTTACATGTGAACCAGCCTTTTCTAAGGTCCCCTTCCATATGAACCAGTACCTCTGATTTACGACGGAACTAGGAGCCGTGACACATCACGGCGGTACCGACACAGCACGATGGTACTGACACGAGAGGGGAAGAAAAGGCTGTACTCTTGAGAGGGATGAATACGAACACGATCTTGTATGTTATCTGGGTCAACTGCTCGAGACCACTTCATGTCTTGGTGATTGTTGGAGGACACTCAAACAGAGTCCTTGAGGGAAACCGATTTCCAAGAAAGGAACGTTCCTCTTGTAAAGAAAAAATGGTTTCAAGAGGGATGAATGATACTCGATGCGACGGCGTTGTGTCTCTATTAACACCCGTAATCAAATATCCAACTCATCTCGGAATCTCAGCCTCTTCATCCTCTCTTCCCTCCCTTCCACTTGAGCTTCCTTGTCTCTGGAGACAAGCCGTCGTCTCCATTCCCACTCTTACCAGCCCTTCACTAATTCTGCACTAGGTACATGTGGTGGGGACTGGAGACTTCGTCCATATATTTGCTTTGCCGGGAAATTATTTTTTTTTTTTCATCTTCACCTCAAGCCTGACGGGTCGCTGCCATTTTGTCTCTCGATCCCGAGAATTCGAATAAAGCCGTCGAGAGGAAAACATCGAAGCTGCTGGAAACAATACAAGTAAAGCCGAGTGGAAGATTAGTATTCTTCATCTCGAGTGGGAAAGAAGGCTTTGGCGAACCACTGAGCTTCGTGAGGTCGGTCAATATGGTTTATACTCAATAGTCAGCTTTGGTTCAGTAGACTCCCTTGTTTGGAATCTTCTCGGCGCAAGAAATATTTCAGAAGATGAATGAAAAAAAAAGTTGGTCGGCGCATTGATAGTTTTCAGGATGTAGTCCATTTAAGTAGGTGAAACGGGTCATTCCAGTCTCTGAAGTAGAGGTGTGCGCGTGAGTGATTTTTCGACTCACGATTGCGAGAGGAAAACCATGCTTTCACTCATTTTCATGCAAACCCGTGATTCATTATCTTTTGAGAATCACGGACACGCACGATAATTGCGACCATGAATTGAACTCGCAAAATCACGTTATGAGTTATGTAACGCCTGACAGTCGGCTCTTCCTTTCCCGTAAAATAAATATTTCCTTCCAATATTGCATTTTTAAAAAATAGTCAACAGCAAGAAACTGTGTTGTAGCCGGAAGACAATTCACGTTTCGGAGTTCGCACAGCACTCGAAAAAACCCTCACGCTTAGGGCCGAACTCGTGAGGAAACAGAGCACCTCTTTCGCACAGCATGCTTGTCCGTGTAATGGCCGAACAGAGGAAATCAGCTCTCAGCCGGTGGATGAAAGGTAGATAAAGTAAATTCTTCGGTTACTCCATGGCTCCGGGAAAAGCTTGCATGAGAACATTAAGTTTTGGACATTCCCAAGGATTCGAACTTCAAAGAGACAAACTGGAAGCTCCCTATCCAAAATGAGGCATATGTCTGAGAGAGTCGAAAACTAGCAAGGTGGCTCCGCTGCAAAAAAAAAAAGAACTCACGATCATGAGCGAGTGAATTCTGTACGCGTCACGATCCCGATAAGCGACAAGCGTCCTCGCAGAACATCAGTGCGAATGACGACTCACGTAAGCAGTCGCGGAGTCACGCCTGCAGCGGTACTCTGGCACACCTCTACTTTCAAGCACTGCATTCAACTCTTCAATGGGCTTTGTTTGGAGAAAGTCTGCTCCATCTTCTAAAAACATCCCCTTTTCACAACTTTGTCATTCGAAACGACTCCAAAGCGTTTTGCGGCGTTCAAATCGGGCGAAGTACCAGTACCGTCCGATTTTAACATCGGAATGAGTCACGGAACCGCTCGAGAGCCCACACCGATCTACCCTGCGCGATATCGTCACGAGAGAAACCAGCGGTGGTCGCACCAAAATGCCAATGGATACTCGAATAGACAATAAAATGAAAAATTCGTCGTGTCCAAACATTCATCTGCATTAGCGCATGGTTGCTGCAGTGGATCCAAAAGCAACTCATACGTTTTTTAGCTCAATCCGGAGCCAATGCCTTTGGCTTGAATACTAATTCCTTAACGCCAGAGGATCATGCTAAAGTTATCCTTAGATTTGAGATTGGATATTCGAGATCTTCGAGATGAACTTCGAGAGATATTCGAGATGATTTCTCCGATTACAAAGAGCTTGGGAGCTCTTTGATATCGGAGGAGGGTTCGAGGTACGAAACGGGGAGGAGGTCGTTCACGCGGTTGGCCTTGGAGCTCCATGACGTCTCATCGTTCGCCGGTGAAATAAACTTTTCAGTACCTTTCCAGCCTGCAGCGTCCTCGGTCGAGCAGCGATGAGAAAACCCCCCCCCCCCCCGGGGGGGGGGGGGGGGGGGGGGGGGGCTCCCTTACTCAGCAATGGAGAACGGAGAAAGCGCTACTTACAAAGGATTTGCTTCATCCAATGACCTACGAAACCATTCATCTAGAAGACATCGCTGCCTGCAATCGATCGAAACACTCTAATTGGGGGTGGGGTTCGATAAATAAAAAAATCCAATTCAACCAAATACAGTGCACACTGATTTTCCTATTGATTTTACTCCTCTAACCCCTTCTAAAATGCCACATTTCATGCAGCCTGAACGACATTTGTCTTCTCAAAATAATTGACGATGGCGAGTAGATCGGTTGGATCTACCTGTGGGAACTACTTGATCATTCATCAAGCAGTTCCAAAATCTACAGCGATTTTCGATTATTTTCATGATGAACGTGGCGCCACTCAGGAATGCAATCGATCGAAAATCACCGTACCAGCGTTGACGGTTCCAGGACAGAATGTCGAACAACTTTTTGTCGAACGGCAAGAATGTTCGATGTCATGAAATGTGGAAGAGCGGAAAGGGAGTCAGTAATGTCGAACCATGACGTGGTGAAACGGAGAAAATATGGAAAATTTGTCGAAAAACTTCGAATGAGCTTGTCTATGGCAAACTCATCATTTTTCGATTCAATTTTTCATTTCCAACTTGGAGCCTGGAGTAATTCCAGCCGTCTGCGATACTCTCCCAAATGTGACCCACGAACTTCACTTCTTTCATTTCTGCCAGAGCGCTCGCGGCAGCAAGTTCAGACGAAAGGTCTCAGTCACATACAACGACGACGACAATTTCCTGCCCCAGCTTTTATCTCACAGCCCCAGCTTTTATCCCCCGTGACACAGCACTTCCCTCGAAGAACTGCTTCAAGAGCTTCTCCAACAGGAACAGATACCTGCGCACTTCCGGTGGGATGTTCGATCCTGGAATGCGATGAGCAGAGTGACGAGCCTCTTCGGTTCCGCAGAGATCATCCAACTTCATTCCATCGCCTGCACGTGATGTCTGAGGATCAGTCAGCAGTTCAGCAGCGACTGATTCATTCGAGACTCGAGATCGGATTAAAGATGTCAGGAGGAATCTCCATGTCGAGCGTTCCTAACAGTAAAACATGCTAGGCGTTAAAGGTACGAGGGTCGCCCCAAAAGTAATGACTCCAATTTTTTTCCTATCTTGCGAAGCCTCTTCTTAAAGCCGGTCACGGAAGGGACAGACATTACGAGATTTGCCGCTCTACAAGCGAAAAGGTTATTTCGCGACCCGAATCTCGCTTGGGGCTTTCGCAATACGAACCGATTCGTTCTGCTGCGACCATCGAGTTGAAAAACCCATCGCGCTCCACATTATCGATTCCCTTAATGATGCGGTGTCCCCTCGTTAACCTTCGCTCGAGTGAATGGGGCCCAGAACTTCTAATCATCTCATACGAGAGTCCACGCTCCTTCATCAATTTAGAAGCCCGCTTTTGAACCCTCTCTGGCGCCGCCGACTCTTTTTTATTCGCTGGCCTCCAGAATTGAAGGCAATCCTCTAATTGGGATCTAACTACTGCGAAATACGAGTACGTGGAAAGAATAACGCAGGAACTCTTAATGGCAATGGAACGCCGCATAAAACCTAATATCCTGTTGCACTCAGCACGTGAGAGAACTCGAGTTCCTCGCCGATCGTAATCCATAATGGGCCATGCACACTTGCAAATTGCGACCACTGCAATCGTCGCAGCTCGTCGCGGTCGGTCGCTGTACGCTTCGCAACGGAATCGGGCGATTCGTTTCTGTCGCTTCCTCGCAGTGGTTCGCGCTTTAGCTGTTGACGGCAAGTTATGAAATCCTTGGATACTTAATTTGGCGGCTCTTTTGGTGGAATGACGTCGGCGGTAGATGATGCCGATCTTCACCGTTGATTCTCCAAGAACGAGATACATAATAATCTTCAAGAAAGGTCTCGATATCAATTACATTCCCGATGATTTTCCATTGTTTCAATTCATTAATTATAATTTAATTTTTTTTAAGCTGAGAAGCTCTTGTTCTTCGAGTGCAGCTGTTCGTGAAGGGGGTTGTGTTTCTATTATTATGAAAGGGTTTCTATTGTCTTTTTAATGTTGCTTGATGATAATTATAAGTGTACTACACATTAAGTGCCTGTTTCGATTAATCGTGAATTTCNTCCTGCGCTCGTTTCCCTTGCAGGAACAAGAACTTCATGACCACGCGCTTGTCGACGTGGCTGAATTCCGGTCTTGACGCCGCCATCATGAGTTCAAACTGCCGAAGGAAGCAAACTAACGGTCGTACCGGACTCTCACGGCGTGTGCGCTCTAGCGATGACCTCCCCTCCCTACATCCCTCGTGGCGCGGCTTTTGCTCTCTTGCGTCTGGGTAAAGTCGCGAACTTTTCAGCACCCCCTCGTACATGTATGAAGCATGCATTTACCCAACTCAATGACACTGCCACCATTTGCACGGTCTGAAGTTTGTGTCCTGCCCTCTTCCAGCAGATCAAGAAGGGTCTTCAACAGCTCAAGCGACATTCTCACGGACATAGGAAGCACTCTGTCTTCGCTGATATTTTCTACTAAGGTCTCGAACTCTCTCATCTGGATCTGTGTACATGACGTACCTAACTACCGTACCTACAAAAAAGCAAAAGTGTTGCAGCACGAGCTCTCAAATTGTACACAGCCATATATTTGATTTCGCTTGGGAGCTCTGCGACCAGTGTAGAAGATGCTCCGCAGACGGTCGCAGTTAAGAAATGATTGCGAACTTCGCAGACGGTCGCAGTGCGGTTTTGTCGCAGCACTTCGCAGTCAGTGTGCATCGGCCTTTCGTCTCTCATCCTGTTCAAGTCCCCCGATTCATCCTCGTCAAACGCATTCAGAAGCCTACTTTATTGCGGCCGACACGAAGGATCTCACATTTACTTTTATTAAACTTCCAGGAGCTGAAAATCTCTCTCGGCTCTCGCCGATTTTCGTGTGTGTGCTGGAAAGGGGAGAACCACCAAAAAAAATTAAAGGAACGTACCCAGCAAACAAAGTTACTTCGGACCAACGTTGTATCAACGTTCCTAATGCTTATTCAATGTTGATTCAACATTGATTCGACATTATGTGTTTCAAATTGTTTGCTGGAATATATTGACAGACAGAAAGCTGAAGGTAACAGAAGAGCATGGTTTTAGGGTTTTCTCGATTTCTTGAGAGGTTTAGCCAATTTGATCAAGTTTTGAAACAATCTGACAATGGGACATTTGACTGCATCTCTGACTCCAATATCTTGATGTTCTTATCGGCTCAAGAAAAAAGTGCCTTTTGACAGTTTTCCCAGTCCACGATTCGGCCTTATGCCATGTAAGACTTCGACCATAAGAACATCCGACTTTTGCGATCATTCGACAAAATAGAATTCGACATTATACCCAGGGTCGGCCCTAGCTATTTCGGCACCCTGTGCAGAGACTCCCAACACCGCCCTCCCCCTTCCCCTTTCTCTCTCTCCCTCTTCCTCAAGGGAGATAGGTCAATCACTAGGGTCCAAATAGATACCTACACGGATGGCGTTTCCACTTTCTGAAGTAAAACTGAGGGTGGCATCCTTTATTGCTTCATTCAATCAGTATCGTCTTGGCCCGCCTGATGGATTTGCGCCCTGTGCGGGGGCACATTTGGCACGTGCCTAAGGCCGGCCCTGATTATGCCATACGACTATTCGAGGGGAGACCCAGTGAAGGGGAGACAGGATGAATTCTCTTGAAAACCACTGCAGTTCGCACTGGCGGTTCGCGGGAGCACCTGCCATCTTGCGGTGAGCGCAACAAATGCAATATATTCGGTGAAGCCAATATGTCGACGCGGTGCACACGTGACTCAGAAGATTGATAACTGGTTTCACATTTCGAAATGTTTGAATAACGTAGACATTAAGTTTTTCTTTGGCATTATGCCTATTTACAGTTCCATCGAAGCCGCGGTTTCAGATTTTTTTCGATCCTGGAATCAAGTGAAATTCGTTGGGCTAGGCCAAACATAGGTGTGTGCAAGCCCAGGTCATTAGGACGTAGTTTAAAGCAAATTTAAAAAACCTTCCTCCAAAAACTGGCGAAGTTCTTCATTTAGAATACACTCATCACACTCTCAATCTCTTCCAGTCCTATTTCTGCAGCTGGCATCATTGCATCTTCAAGCAATGACTAACCCTTGCTCATTAATCATCCTAGAAAACTTAACTGCCCCACAGGACTTCAATTTGGGCCCCCTCTCATTCTGTCTCCATCAATTACGTTCCTTCTTGTCTCCATGAATTTAATCATGAAGTCTACATGCTGATAAAAATTCATTTCTCTGAAAGCTCCCTTTATGCCATACAAGATACTCTGCAGTAGGACTTAGACTATCAACCCTTCTGAAACTAAATGCATAAATGCTCATATTCCACCATGCCTAACTTAGAATCATCAACCTTCAAGGGTCACATCCTTCAGTAACCATTAAGTGATGTGCCCTTGAAGCCAGTTTTCTTTAAAAATTTTTACTTCATTCCTGACCTCTCTTTGTCTTTATGACAGTACAGAGACACCATCCTCAAGACATGAGATGCTATGGTTTACCTGATATAAGCATACGTCTCTCCTCATTGAACCCTCACCAAATTGTTGTGCCATATGTTAGTCCTTTCTCACATGCATTATTGCCTTGCTGCCAAGTACCTACTTGAATTGCCACCTCCTAAATAAATTATAGCTATTCTTAAAGGAAGCACTTGCCTTATCTACAAGAAAAATGGGCTACATTCAGTTTCTGAGCTTTTTAAAAGATTTAGGCTGTTGACTCTGTGGAATCCTATTGACTGAAATCTCTCTAATGCCCTATTATACAATAAACAATCTCTTACTCTCTTATCTTTACAGTTATACTCTCTTATCTTTATAGTTATACTCTCTTATCTTTATAGTTTATAATTTCGGCACAAGAGCTGAAATTATGACCTTTGTTCAACTTGCTCCAAAACTTTAAAAAAATTTTCATCAAAAGGCAGTAGACTCCTAAACTCATGTAGCAAAGACTCATCCCTGTTAAGTCTTTCAAGACCAACCTGTTCAATCATCTGTTCATATTACATGCTCCTAGCAAGTGTGACTGAAGAGCAACTTCAAGTCCAATGCAACTTTGTTAGGCTTTTGTTTTCCTACTTTCCCCCACTCCTGTTCTTGCTTATTTGAGCCAAGCCATTTGTGGCTTCACCTGATCTTGACATATGGTTGTTTGTTCATATTATTAAAGCCGTTGAGGGGCAACTAACCCTTACTAGTGCTTTTCCTCTGTCTGTTCACCGTCACAAATACCTACTTCCATTACTTCTGTTCCCAATAAATAAATATATAAGAATATGGATTGCTTAGTTGGCAAAAGCAGAATTTCATAATTGGTTTCATCAGCCTGAATCCCTTCATTTCTTCAATGCAGATGGCAGCTAATGCTGCAACTGGAAAAGAGAGGTTAGAAGGATCTGGGTCTCACAAGCCTTTTACAGGTGCAGTGTCTGTGATAACTTCTCCATCCATTGATGCAATCTCCAGTTTTTCCTCTGAGAGTCTTGGTGATGATGCTGAAGTCATAGCTGATACCAAGTCAGCTCAAACTGCTGGAGACTTTCAGATATCAATTGGGAATCCCGAGAAGCATGTCAATGTGATGGAAACATTTGTGTCCTTCCAGATCACCACAAAAGTGAGCTATGGCTGGATAATTGAATTTCTATGGGTTACCACAACTATGAAACAAGTGGAAATAATAATTTAAAAAATCATCAACTCTTGTATGAATGCTCTATGTAGTACAGTGTATATAAGTCTTGTAGTTGCATGCAGTGAAACAGCCTCCCACTAACTGCTTATGTTGCAACTCCAAGATTCTGAGGTCTGGCACTGTTTACTTATGAAGGAAAGTAGACCTAAGTTCCATTGGTTACTCATCCAAGGAAGTTTTTTAAGCAGGCATTGAGCAAATGCACCCATCATGTAATACATTTATGCTTTGCAACTTTAGGTTGAGACTTGCAAGTGTCATGATAATGATCATGAAAATCAACCAACCCTGGAGTGAGACAAAGTCAAGGTGGATCCTAGCAAAATGCCAGCAAAATTGCAAAAGCAAAAAAAAAATTTTGATTTCAGAAGGCATTCTGTGACACTTAGAACACTTGCAGTTCAGCTTCCATTCTGAGATGAATGTATGTCAGAGACATTTCAGAATAGTTACGTAACTGTGACACTTGTCAATTTCTTGACTAGTGACATAGCTGGCCTGTCATTGTGTTGTATTTCACTTTACCCATCTGGAAACTGGTAACTTGGAAAAGACATGGCTGAATTATTGAACCTTATTAGGAACAATCATAGCAAACAAAAAAGTTATCAATACTTCAAATAGACTTCATGTCATGTGGATAATCCTATCAATATGACAGGTATGTTACTTCTCTCTTCAATTGGTGATTGAGGAAATGATCAAGGTAATACATTTTGTCATTTCAGGTGCTTGATCCACAAGCACGACCAGACCTAATTGAGTCAGAATATAAAGTTAGACGAAGATATAATGATTTCCTGTGGCTTCGCAGTCGACTGGTTTCGGAGAACCCCACACATATTATACCTGTGAGTTCATCTTTACTTGCACTTGAGTAACCTGATTTGCATACATGGTTGACTGTTTAATGTGTCAAAGTGTTTTCTCATTTCAGCCTCTTCCAGAGAAGCATAATCTGAAGGAACAGCTAGACAGATACAGTAGGGAGTTCATCCATCAGAGGATTTTCCTTCTGCAGAAATTTATCCTTCGCCTTGCAGATCATCCCACATTGTCATTCAATAAATACTTCATTGTTTTCCTCACTGCCAAACCTGCTGTATGTTTTCAGATGCAGTCAATTAGGCTGGTTTCTTTATAGAGTTTCATTTTTTTTATCATTGCACTAATGAGAGTTGCATTCTTTCCAGACCTTCATCCAGTGCCGAAGACATGAAGAATCCATTCTAAGCCGTCTTTCATCATCCATGCACAATCTTGTGCTTTCCCATTCACCAAGGTCTCCTGAATTCCAGGCAGTCTCTGATTATATCTCCAATTTGGGGGAGAAACTGCATGCAATTGAAAAGATTGCTCATCGCATCCATCTTGTCCGGAAACGTGAGTTTGTTGATTCTACCATTTGAACATTTTCTACTGAAGTGATGCTCTGATACTGTTCTTTTTTTTTTTCAGAGTATGTGAAGGAAGAAAAGGAATTGCCATTAGCACTGAATGCATGGGCTAGTGCTGAACAAGAACTTAGTCATATGCTTCATTGTGTATTGGATGCAATTGAGAAGTGTAACGCAGCTCATAAACATCTCCTTACATCCTTTGTTCCTCAATTTCTCCTTGTGAGTGGAAGATGATGAGTCTATCCTGTCTGCAGATTTTCCTTTATGATTTATAATTAGAATGCATTTCCTTTCTCTTATTGAAAGCCCCTGCATGAGTACACACTCTATGTGGATGCCGTGAAAGAGGCCCTCATCAGACGGGACCACCTGCAAGTGGAGCATGAGAGAATGGTTCAAGACTTGGAGAAGAAGAGGTTGGCAAAGGCTCATGTCGAAGCTGGCCAAGGAGATTCTGCCATGCTATTCTCTGCTTTCTTCAACCGAGGGACTTCAGACACTGATGCCTTAAGAGATGAGAGACTAGAAAAGCTGGACAATTCCATTCAGGATCTTCAGAAATCCATTGGGGTGAGTCAGATTCATCATTTACCAGGGACTGTAGTTTCTTATGTGCAGAAGGCACAAGTTTGTCTTGTGCATTCTCTCCAGGAGAAAGGTGATCGCACTGCAATTGGGGATGCAGATTTTTGTGCAGACCTGGAAAGGTGGCACTCTGTGAAAGATCAGGATTTGAAAACCATCCTCAGTGATCATGCAAATCGTCATGTTCTCATGTATGAAGAGGTTGGTTGAAGGAATATTTTCCCCTACAAATGTACTGCTAGCTGTGAAAGGGTCATCCAAAAATTTATTAGAATTGTTCTGTTTTGAAGCTAAGCCAAAGTGCAACTGAGACATATTGGTCATGTTCAAAGTGTTGCAACTTTGGTTGCTGTCAAATGCTAGTTTAAATAGTTATTTATTTGGTGGCTTCTTAACATTTTTCTGTCCCAAATTTCTGGTTACTGGTGTAATTTGGTGAGTGAGATACTTTTTTTTATATAATAAGCAGGGAAACCTAGAGTATATGTCATGCATGAATGGCAGAACATTCTTGAAAACTCCTGAAATTTATGTGGGAGCTGGAAAACCATTAGAAAATTATTTGATATCCAGCCTATATATACAGTTATTGCAATGTCACTCAGCTACAAAATCCAAGAAGTAATGGCATATGTCTTAAAACATTTGGGATTGTCTCCATATATAGAGTATCCTAATTTTGACTATTGGTGAATTTTTTATTACTGAATCTGAATGGACCATATTTTTGAATTTATAGACTGACTCTCTGTGGACTTTGGAATGGTATCACATCTTCCCTTCCACTTTACTGAGAACTGATTTTTTTCACCCTTGTTTTACTTTAAGAATCAGAAAAATGTAGTCCAGAATTCAGAAATGAGTGAAGGTGGGGTTTGGTTTGTTTTTTTTTTAGCACCAAATCTGTTGGTGAAGTTCAGAAAATTTGTGAAAAGTTCCATTCATGACTATGGTCACTAATCTAGCATCTAATAGACTGGAGCCATTGGTAGCCGATAAAAGTATGGACAACTACAACATATTTATACATAGGGCGCTTCAGCATGTATTCCATTGGTATGCATCAAAATTTCGAATTCAGCAGGTTTTAAACCAAGGTTTCCAGAAGAGAACTGGTTACTGTTGGTTTTGCAACAAGTTGATGAGCATGAAGGTTTCTATGAAGAGTTGCATTTCTTGAACTAACTCCTTTTCATTTGCATTGAAAGAAAAAAGAGCTAAAAATTAATTATTCATAGAATAAGGAAACCCTAGAGAGAGCACTTAGGAAATGCACTCCCCAGGATTGCATTTTTTATCTCCAAAATGAAAAAGGTTCCAAATTGTAATTGTCTTGGAAATGAATTCATGGGATCATAGGGGGAGAATGTATCTCCATACTTGTGTCTGCAAATACCCATTATTTTAATGTAAAAATATATTTATTTTTTTTAATTCATTGATGAAGAAATTTCCCATCTTTAAGGGCACCATGTATTTGGAAATCAGGTCATTTCATGATGGATTATTTATTTAAGCTTGAACAGAAATTTAACTGCTGTGGAATTTTCTGGCAGTGCCTGAAAGCATGGGAGGAAGCCTTGACCAAATTGAAGGATGATTCAAACCCTATTTGATGGAAAAGCTTTCATCAATCAGTCATTCCTCCTCAGCATCCTACTACTCAAATCAAAGCCCTTGCTGCTGCCTGTGATGACTGAGATACATGGTATGCCCATTCTCAGTGATGTTTACCCTTGAATCTGAGATCTGTCATATTACTAACATTATGTGTGGCCAGTGGTCATGTTGAGTGAGTTCCCCCAATGAGAAATTTGGTGCATTGCATTCAATGCTTCCTAGATCTATCAAAATCTTGCAACTCTTTGCTAAGGGACTGAAGTTATTTCTGTTCTTCCATTATTGCTGACTGTGCAGTTTGTGGATCTTGAGAACCATGGTGATAAATCTAGATGGCTTGGAATCTCTTTCTTGTTGGGAACTGAATTTACATGACTATGATATTCATGTTCTTTAAAATGAGTCTCATTATTCATATTGTTGGAAAGGATTCCCATGTTTTGTATCTGTTCAGCTGTTGATTCTTCCTCTTTCCTATTGTTGATTCTTCCTTCCCTTGTCCTCATATGGATCAGGATCCTCACTACATTCCAAGAGTGAAGTGGTTCATTCCAAGACTTTCCTCTGAATTTTTCTCGCCCTTGTGCCATGTGTGATTTTAAGCATGAACATTATCCTATACAAGTTCTGTGGGCCAGTAAAGATGTTGCTTTACCCTAGAACTTCATGGAGGTACAAGAAATATGAAATATTTTGTATATGTCGTTTTACCTTCACATATACAATAAAAATGAAGCAAGCAAGATGTGACAGTTGGCAAATCAATATTACTTTTAGTCCTTACCCATAATCAGCTACAGGAAGGATGTATTTCGGACTCAGAGTAGTTTTGAACTGTACTGTCATAATAATAATAATAATAATATTTCCTCTAAAATTCAAGTCAAAGTTGTGTTATGTGGATTAGTTCCACTTTTATTGTCCATCAGGGCTGAGGATTGGTGTCGGTGTGACAACCACCTACGGTTGCGGACTTGGAAGGGATGGCAATGGTCAGGAGCAGGGGTGTGGTCAAGGGGGGGTCTAACCCTCTCTTGTTCGGAACAAACAGACAAGTCCCCCTTTCCGAAGAAATTCATATTTGTCTTGACAGAAACGTTAATTCAGGGGTTCAGGAAGTGCCCCCTCTTTAGTAAAGCAACCCCTATGGGATAGAAGGTTCGTTCGCTCCCATCCTGTCCTTGTCGCAAAGCTTGTTTCTACCTTTCCCTTCCCACCCGAGCGGGGGGGCTCAATAAGCATCGTGACGATTCCCATCCCATATGATTATCCTAGATGCGTGTATGTCCAGGGGCACCTCTTCCCCGAATGAAGTCAATTGCCGGCGTAGGCGTTCCAACGTGCCTTCGAGTCAGAGATACTTCCTCACGCTGACAGTGCATAGGGTAAGCGGTTTCAGGCCGGTCTCCAGTTGTTGGCCAGTGAGGCTTAAATCCAACATATTTAGTTAATCCGGCCGTTTTCAAGAATTCTATCATCTCGTACGAGGACCTATTACTAGTGTTTCCCGGTGCGCGCACAGGGTGCCCTCTTCCTATGGGAGTCGTATCAGCGTGGCCAAAAACTGGGGTGTTTACCCTATATGAGAAAACGGAAGAAGGCGATGACGGACTTCCGATTCCGAACCGCTTCCGTGGATGCAGCGTGGACTCTGTACAGTGAAGGAAGCAGACACTCGCAAAAATATTTAAATATCCGATCTCCATATGTCCGCACGAAATCTAATGGCATTCCATTTAACAGAGAAAGGAAGTTCAATCCTCTGTTTCTTAACCCTACAGTAATCGCATGGTGTATTTTATTTCCAACTCCGCCATTACGAGCGCGTCATGAGCATGTTTTGTTTTACTCGGTCACTTCAGTACCTTTTGAATATAATTATGCGAGAATCTCATGTAGCATTGGTGAAGGGATACAACAACGTCGCAGGGGGACTCAATTCTCCGCAACGAAATCTTCGCATAGGGCAGGCTTTTTTGCAAATTGAGGCCCATACAATCAAAAATGAGACGAAAACCTATTCATGAAGCTGATACTGGTGTCAAAAAAGGAGATCGGTAAATACACGATGTCTTCGAAGCCGAAACGAATAAAAAGCCGCTCAAAGGCGATGACTTTTTCTCTTTTGCCGTGCATTAAAACTCAAAGATTCTCAGAAACGGCAGAAACAAGTAAGGAACATTGAAACCTATCGTGAGAAGGGGCCGTGAAGTGAAATGACTTCTTGTGTTCAAGTCCCTTCCTTGCTCGCCTGTTCCCATCAGCCAAAGAGCGGATTCAGCCATTTCAATTAACCCCGCTCTGTCCAGCCTTTAAAAATGCCTGTGCATAGAGTGCCACAGGGTTGGAACGGCCAAGTGCTTATAGTGAGTAGTTGGCGATGCATGTACCAATGATAATGTGTTGATGATGCCCGTGAAACGCTGTTTATTGACAAAAATGGGTGCAGTTGACACAGCGCTCGTGCAAAGCGCAACTATAAAACTTAAATTTTTTTAAATTAGTAAAAAAAATTTGTATCTTAAAAGCAGGGCCGGATTAAGAAGTTGCGAGGCCCGGGGCAAGTGAATTCCTCCCCCCCCCCCCCCCCCGCTACTTTACGCAAATATAATACTTTTTTGAACTTAGGGTAAGCTCTTAATTTCCAACCTGAAAATTGAAAAGCGCTCTCGTACTCCCTCTCACCCCTATAAACAATATATCAACGAATTACGGAATTGAAGCTCCTTCCATTGAGTGAGGTACCAAGTTCATTATCAAGTACTAGTCAGTACTTAATATCTGTATCTCAAAAACGGCAAAATCGATCGCAAAACCACGAAATCGACCATAAGAGATTTTCATCACTTGCCAATACACCAAGTGGCTCTTTCTAAATTGGGCGCGTTTTCATGCAAATCGAGCAATACTTTTGTGCCATAGAGTCCCATTATAACGGTCTGGATACTTGCTCTAAAGCCAGGTGACGAACGTGTCCCAAGCAATCGAGGAATAGGCGTTGTAAATGAGACCCGACCCCCTCTTGTTCCCTATTAGCCGGTCACCCAGGATGGTTGTGGTTGTGGTTGTGGTTGTGTGGCGAGAGCCTTCATGGATGTGAAGAGCAGAGGGTGAGCATTCCCCCTCGAGGAATCCACGTCTAGACAGGGGAGGAAGGGAAGGAGAAACACGAAGAAATCAGACAGTGAAGGCCTTTTCCTTCCATAGCGTGGAAATGACGACTTCATTCGAAAATGACTTCTGTATTCGATGACCTGTCCATGTAAACGGCTGGGTATGCTCCGCGGCATATTATCGGGAATGTAAACTCTTTAGTGCGTCATGTACAGTTTGTTCAAGAATGTTCCTGCGATATCGTGTCAAAGACACATCTCGGCCTGCAACATAACGGCAATGGAAACCGATAGAGAACCTAAGCTATCTCTCGACCTCTGATTTTAATAGAGAGAAGTTGATTCAATGGGACAGGTATCGGGGAATCATTTGTCGATGAGCCATACAGCTTTCCACGAAACAGCTCCGTTTTTTCTGGTCCAATCATGGCCCTCATTTCATCAAGAAAGTTTACAAAGGTTTCTATAGTGAGATCACCATTCATCATCTTCAAACGTACTGAAATCCTTGCGTGGGAGAAATCACAGCAATTAGAGTCATGTTCTCTTTGAGTATCAACCCAATCCGATCTCTTCGATGGGCAAGCATGAGAAAGCCTAACTGCAAACATATTTCAGTGCGGATATTGAAGCAGAAACCCTCTTATCAGGAACTGAATTACATGCTTTGGCTCCTAGGTTCGTAGGTTCATGTTGGCCGTCGTACTGAAAGAGACGCCAAAATCTCTTTCCTGTAGATGGGTGGATATCTGACTATTGATAGACCCTGTTCGCATCCAAACAAAAATGTTCTGACGCTCGTGAGGAAGTTTCACTCCGTGTCCCTCTCCATCCTATGAGCCATCTTCGAGGCAATGTTCAACTCTTTCTTAGAAGATGTTCTTTTATGCACGTTTTACCGAAAACTTCCTTTCATATTATCACAGACAGGTCAGAGAAGAGAGGTCATCCTCAATGAAGTCGTTCTTTCCATGGGGAAAAAGGAATTCGGAAAGAATTTGTCCTTTACTGTCTGGTTTCTCATTGCTTCCCCTCCACTGTCTGAAAATGAATTCCTTTCGGGGGAATGCTCACCCTCACCTCATCACGTCCAT
Organism: Darwinula stevensoni; assembly: GCA_905338385.1. Classification (NCBI taxonomy): domain Eukaryota; kingdom Metazoa; phylum Arthropoda; class Ostracoda; order Podocopida; family Darwinulidae; genus Darwinula; species Darwinula stevensoni. The sequence continues at coordinate 1,329 of CAJPEV010004393.1, read as the reverse complement.
GAAGGAGGTTCTCCCCTCCCAGCACTCGGGTTCAGAATCAAGTTGGTTGGAATACGCCATCCGTGAAGGCGTACTGGGTAACGAGTGATGCGATCCATTTATTCTATTCCTATCACCTAATTGTAGAATTCTCCCCCCCCCCCCCCCATGAATTCCCCTTGATCTAGAACTGACGATTCCCTCGTTTGCTTTCCTGTCCCCGGGCGAAACTGCTAGACCTCATCGATGAAATGGTGAACGTGCAGAAAGTAACCTTCCTGGAGAGAAGAATATGTCTGGAGGAGGAGGATGGTCGTATTCAGGGAAGAAATGAAGTCAAGGGAAGCTTGGAGTTAGAGCAATTGTTCAGAGGAGGAATTGAAGGAAGGGATCATGAGGCTGTGCATTTTGGCCATGAACTCGTTAGGATTCCTCTAATGATGGAGTCCCGTCCCCCCCCCCCCCCCCCCCCCCCAAAAAAAAAAANCCCCCCCCCCCCCCCCCCCCCCCCCCCCCCAAAAAAAAAAAAAAAAACATTCCCCAGCATAGAGTGATCTCAGTTCCTTACAATTGAATAAATTAGGGAACAGGAGCCCGTTTCACCATGCTCAAGGAACGCAATGTCGAGGAAAGATGGAGAAAATATAATTTTAGGCTATTAGGAAATGAAGACGAGATTTGTGACCATCGCGGGCCTGTCACTTTCCTTGACAGGTCTGGCATGAGGAGAAAAGCCTGCTCCTACGATCTCAGAGTAAGTAGACCTGCACTGTAATGCGGTTTTTTCCGTGTTATTTTAAGTCATATTTCAAATCTCATTTGTGTGCATCGAGGAGCATTTCTCACGTAGGAGAACAGTGCCAGAGAATTAGAGTGACATGCACCAAATTAGCTAAATATATATATTTTTTAATTTGGACGACGACATAATGTTATGACCACGCCGATGTCTCCAGGCGATGAATGTAGAACGCGGAAAGTGAAGGGAGGTGTAAAAAAAAAAGGGGGGGAAGTTCGATCTCCTCGATCAGATAAGAGACCCGACGGAGGTAGATGGATTTTTAAGAAATGCTTTCCATCGGAGTGAGCCCTGTGGGGAAAGAGGGGGAGACGCTATGCGACATCTATGCGCCACCTTCGCCCTAATTCATTTTTCTGGAAGGGTAGGACCCCCCCTAACGTTTTTAATTTCCTTCGGGGGGGCCCCCTTAGAAGAGTGGGGCCCGGGGCAACTGCCCCCTTTGCCCCCCCCCCCCCTTAATCCGGCCCTGCCTAAAAGACAAGAGGACTCTGAGACTTCTCGCTGAGGCAGGAGGAGGAATTCTGCGCATGCTGTATGAGGTCTGCCTT
>CAJPEV010004392.1:0-22517 GCA_905338385.1 Darwinula stevensoni | reverse complement strand
AGAGATGCAAGCATGAACTGGCGTGCGCGCGTACGTTCAACATGTGGTAGCAACATTGAACGGAGGGCGAGTGTCCGTTTACGTAGGAACAGGAAGCCGTATGTGTGGTGATTGGCACAGTGAGAGGTAGAGGCAAATGTCCCGCATTTGATGGTGCAGTGGTAACTCACTTAACCAGAAAATCAAGGGGCCCCAGGTTCAAGTCCCGGTCGTCCTCTGGTTTTCTTTCGTCATCACTTGCCAACCTACCCGTGCCTTCGGTCATCATGACGTATTCCCCCAAAGAGCTATCCCCATAATGCTCCGCACTCATATATTTCCACCAATTCTTTTTAGTTTTTACTATATACCTATATAATTTTGCTATTGTCTATCAATCTGTATACATAACGACGGGCAAATGTTTGAATGACTGGATTTCGTCCGGTTAACTCCTCCTAGGTTTCTCAACCGATTTCCGCCATAAATACCTCCTTTCGATTCGTAATTTCCTGCTAATTGTCCAACTCAGTTCATATTTTTTTCTGAGATGACCTTTGACCTGACCACGATGACCTTTTATATTAATTTTGAAGCCAGATTCCTGTGCGACACATCATTCGAAAGGCATGAATTTGCTGTTAGAATTCGTTTTTATTTCGCAAAACTGTTAACATTTGAGCCTGCTGTGATAAATCTGAGTTGAGGGTGCACTGGCGCCATCTCTCTATAGTCTAGATAACTGCTACCGTACGGCACAAGTTTTCTAGGCTTGACTTCTCATCAAAGTTCAAATTTCTTAGTTGAACTGAGAAGTGTTCGTGTTTCTCATCACCCGTAGGAATATTATAATATCGTCTATCGGCATTAGCACACGTTTTATTAAGGTTCTTGCTGACTCTTCCTCACGGAACAGATAAGGAGAAAAGAAGGAAAGATCCCACCACAACATGTGGGACTAGGCAAGGCTGAATGAGCTGCTTAACCTAGACCCATTGTAGGCTTGGGTGCCACGGATGTTCTCCTCATTCTGCTCAACAACGTTGTCAACATTGACAAAAGATGAAACGTTGAGACAGTATTGAAGAAATGAGTATTCAAGTACTAAACTCCATTTCTGATTCAGTTAATGAAGTTATTCGGATGGACCCTTCCGTGATATTATTGCACTAATTAGAGCAATTTCAAGTTCCAATCAATATTAGTGCCCACTTAGGCTAAAAAATGGAGAAGGTAATAGCTGAACCATGACAAGTGACAATTGGCACATGATCCTTTTTTTCAACATTGAAACGTCTTTCATTTTTACATCGCAGCAACATTGAATCCATGTTTTACACATCCTTGTGAAAGCATTGCTAAGTGTCATGCGTATGTTGTGCACGTTCATGTCTGCTTGAGTACGCATTAGTTTTGTCTCTCTGGGCATTCACGGACGTATTCGCCTTTCTTAACCTACATTTTCAAGTGTTTTTCCTGAAGCAAATTATTCCTTTGTCATGCCACAAATACGTCGACAGAAATAACTGGAAAATACTCTCGCCCCGATGATCGTAGGAGACAGTGAATCGCGCGTGAAAGTCATACTATTTCAAGGATCCATTGTAGGCTTTGGCAAAAAGTTCAAGTACTGAGATATGGTTGAATTTGAGAATTTAAGGAAGAATACAAAAAAATCAATTAAATGCAAGCTGTTCGTGGTGAACCGAAACTTCAACGCATTGAGACTGCATTGCCGAAGTCTTTTAGAAGCTATTAGGTACAAATTCTTTTTTCACATTTTCTTTCGTCACGGTCTCAATATTGCTTCGAAATGGAGATATCCACATCATCTCGACGGAAAATAGGCTCCAGCAATTGTCGCGAGATGATGCCTAATCGCCAATTTAGCGGTCCTAACCCTGATGCCTAAAATGTATAGTTACCTGGGGTTTTTCGTTCAGTACGCGATATGTTCCCACGTGCAACTTTAGAGAAAGCTTTGGAATTCCTCGATAGACCCTTAGAAGGAGGTAATCCGGCAGAAGGAGACTCCGGGTACTTCTGGCTAGAGGGTCCGAAGACACACGGCAAATTTGCCTACCTCACTTCAAAGCCCACCAAATGACTCGGAAGTTGATATCTCTTCCGTATCTCTTTCGAGAATGGCAGTACGTTAACCGGCCTGTGAAGGTGCGTTTAACTTTCCTCCTGCGCGGGAGATAAAACAGGGGGTGATGCCAGGCACGTAACTCCCTCGCTGGACAGAATAAATTGCTTTGTTCAAATGCTAAACTCGAGTTTTGATGCAGTTAAAGAAGGTATAGCCTCAGAAGGACCCTTCCGCGGACTAACAACACTAATTAGAGTACTCTATTCAATATTAGCGCGCGTCAAGACTAAAAAAGGGGGAGATAATGCCTAATATTCGAGAATTCAACGCCTAACTTAGAGAAATCAATTCAGAGGGTAAATACCACGTTTCTACGGGTCGGAGTTTCTCGCACAATCTTCACTTGGGTAAGTGGCTTCCCTTGAATTTGAAAGATTTATGCTTAAAACCAGTCTCGTTTTCACTACCCATCTTTGCAGTGGATTAAATTTTTTTGTTCCTGTTGTTTCTTTCTCTTAGTCTCGGTCTCAAATTCGAGAATTCCAGGAAGTTAATGTAACAGGGTTGGATAATTCTTTTTTTTTATAGGTTCTTGCAACAGTCTGATGAAATGCATTCCATACCCATGAAACCAGCACATTTACTTACAATGAAAAGTTTCATAAATGTGTGACATACCGTAATGCAGCGACTACGTGGATATTTTCATCATCCATGCGTCACATGCATATGCTTTTTGGCTCTGCCCATCGACTCTTCCAGGTCTTAGGGAACAAGGGATACGGTTCACCTTTGACACCTTTGACATATTTTACTTCTCTGGATTCAATGAAAGTATACGTTCGAGGCGCAAAAATTCGGGGCCCCTGCGACGCTCTTTTTGGCTCAAATCCTGTTAGAAAAATATTTACAGGCAGTAAATTCATGTTTGTAGATCGACGATCTGTGGACGATTTCGCGTGTTATGCTTTCCTGTAAAATCGACCAAGAAAGAGTATATCCATGAATGCCCGATTAGATTGATTCTTGTGTATTCTGTCAAAAAATCCACACGAGGAGGAGTCGAACGTTCTCATGCTTAGACAAAAGATTCATCCGAGTCTGCCAATGACTTCAGCGATGACTAGGCTCAGGCAGGAGATTAGGACGTGTCGGGAGGTAAGGTCCGGTGTGAGGGGGATGGTATGTGCTATCAAAAGCCCTTGAGGTGTTAATAAAGTTCGAATCATAGGAATGAGGTGCATTCAAGAAAGAGGGAGTAAGAACAGTCGTGTTAGCTTTGGTGAGAGAATGTATTTTTTGGGGTTGTAGGTCGTGGGGGGGAGTGCTCACGAGCAAGTGACTGTCAATGGATATAGCTCCAGGCCTCCTCGTACTGGTGGGTTCCCCCCATAGCAAAGTATGCGCAGTAAGCAACCTTCTGTAGCTCTTGCTTGTAAATCCTGCTTTCCGCATGCAACTGATGCGAAGCCGTGGAATCCTACCGTTGCCTTATCTAATCAATATTCAGGCACAGGCACTCACATTGCAAGTTCTCACAAGTTCGAGCAGTATAGGACTTCTCTTGAAGGCATCAATATGAACAGCGAGGAGGAAGAAGTGCTTTCCACCTCGGAGTCAGACGAGGATGCTGAAGTTACTTCGGACGGGTTCACTCCAGAAGGTAAATTCTTTCAAGCATTTCCCATTATTTTAATTATAGTATACACACGAACATCTTACATTTGTATTAATAATATATTCTCTTGTTTTTTCAACATAAGCCTTATGACGAAATGCAAACTTTCTATTTGAGTTCGCAATAGTCTTTATCGTAAGAATATCAGATACATATGACGCTTCAAGTAACTTCCATTGGACGGATGCTAGATAACGCTATACACGTGTCGCATCAGCAGGCTTTTCTGGTCCTTGGGTAGGTTTCAAGCCCAAAAATGATACAATTTTCACACCCTTGGGGTTTAAAGGGGCGGAATTAATTTTCATCAGTGAGGGGACCGAATTATTTCAAAAGTCCTTACCATGAAGGTTAGCGAAGGCCCAAGTGATAGGGCGGCATGAGAAAATATACTCGCGGTTTATTCTTGCGAAAGGTACAAAGTGAGGTTTCGTAATCATTCAATATCACTCGCAGACATGCCCTACATTAGATAAGCGAAAACGTTCTAACAGACATGCGATTGTCCATTCAACACTATGGCCAATTTGTGAATCACTAACAGCGGAAGCTCATTTTCCTCTCCTCTCATTCCCCTCGTGCTTACTTGGAAATCATTTCCCTTTGGAAATCACTCCCGCATATAACGGGTTTGGAAATGAAACATACATGAAGTAAGCACCAAGATCGCTGCATTTTGCTCACTCAGATTTGAGACTTTCATAAGCACTTCGATTCATAGGAATAGACTGATTAAAAATAAAGTTTGTCATATCCATCACATAGCATGGATTCACCACAAATCGCCAAATAATTATCCTCGAAGAAACTGGATAGGATTTGGGGACGGAGGTTGATTTAGAATACGAGAGGGAAGATAGCTCTTGCTCGTGATACTGTAGACATCATTTGCATCGCATCTTAAAAGTATTCATCATCAAAATATCCGGGTCAGTACCTTTTAACAACGCTGGCGTTTGGGATCGGCAAGCAGCTTACAGATACCTAACCCATTAACAATTTCTAGGAATGGAAACTCACATCTCAGAATGCCAAACGCTGAGTATGAGTTTCCATGAAACCTAACTCGTCGAAATAGCAATGGGGATGATACATGGACTCATGCTAAATATAAGCATTAAGACGAAGACCAAGGGATGAAGTGCCTGTGCCTAATTCCTAAATGAACAGTTGACACAATAGTAGCCCCATGTTTACCTCACTCTCATGCTTTTTCCCCGGACCTCCCCAGAACCGATCTTGTTCTCTTGTTCGGGAGGAGAAATAGGCGCTCCCGCTTAAGTGAACTTAAGCGGGAAGCACGAAAGCCCAAAAGAGCACGCTATTCATTACCGCTCAATTGCTGAAATAATAACATGAACTTGAAAAATTGTTGTTTCAGAGTTGAGCATCGAGGCCTTGGTACAAAAACTGGTCGAATCAGGAGAGCGGAAAAACATTGCTGATGAATTCTCCGCGTCGAACACATTTCTCCTCGACGGAGATTCTTTGCTGGTTTTCATCATCTTCAACTCATCCGTGGACGTCCGTCACGGAGGGCAATACTTGCATCTGGTGTATGCAGCCGAGAGGTTTCTGGGAATGCTCCTCGAAAGAGGGGCAGTGCTTGTTATCATCTTCTTCGAAAACATGCTGCGATTGTGGAATGACAATCCGACTCTGCTGTTGGCACGACAGATCCTTCACACACACCTCGAGAAGAACTCACCCTGTCGTGTTCATTCATTTCCCTCCAGTTGCCATGCCGGATTCCAGAACTTCACGAACGCGTCAATGCTGTGCCACACTGGAGAAGGGGTTAGAAAAAGGAAACGGACCTCCATTCCATCAGGAATTACATATTGCCTCAAGGTAAACCTAATCGCATATGCATCAAAGAATAGGAGAATTTTCCTGTTGGATTCAATAGCATTTCGGAACAACAGCATCTTCTCATACGTATTGATTTGTGAGAATATCAGTGATGATTGTATTTACGAAATTCTGGAAATGGATGAGACAAAATCTCTCACTGCAGTGGGAAAAGATTCTCTCAAGGCTATTTCAGAAGTCGAACTTGCTGTAAGTAAAGATGCCAGGTTTCTATGCACAACCTTAGCGATTTCTAACATGAATCTACTGAATGGGAAGTTTCGGAAATTTGCAGCAGTATTTCTTCTACACCTTGCATTAATCATGAGAATCCCACTGGAAGACAGGGCTCAAGTAGCTACACTGGCAAAGTCGCCATCAGAAGTGCTGGCTTTTCTATCTACAATCCAATTGGAAATGGCAAGAATGATTGAAATGCTTAGAAAAAGGGAAAATATTGATTTCACAAAAATCTCAGATTTGATGGACGGAAGAATGTTTCTCAAGGTACTTTCTTTGGCAAGGAAAAGGGAAACCGTGACAGTCACGCAGCCAGTTCACGACCTTTACATAGAACTCTCGAGATGCTTAACAAAGGCTGGCCCTCTGTCGGTGGTCCCCGCGAAGGAAATAGAGGGCAAGAAACTAGAAGTGAGGGAAGACACGTCCTTCTTTTCCGCCCAGGCAGAATGCATTTCCAAGTCTCTGCCGCTGGTGCAGAAGTTCCTCCCGGATTTCGAGGCACCGCTGCCTGGAGATCTGATGAACCTGTCATTCTCAAAAAAAGTTTCACGTTGTGACTTGGAGATGCCATCTGAGTCACTAAACAAATATCACTACCATGTTTTGACAGAAATTCTGACCGAGAAAGAAACGGCCATTCGGAACGCAGGAAAACAAAAGAACTCCTGGGAACAACAGAGAGAAAACACGCGGAAACAGAAGCTTGCAAGATACATGCGCTTCTACGGAGACTCACTAGAGGGTCGCGATGTCTCCGAACAAATTGCCGTCGTCGAACAGACCAAGAAACATAAGAAAACTGGCGAAAGCAAGAAAGCAGAATTAATCAAGAGTGAGAACATAAGAAAAAAGAAGGAAGAGCAAGACCGACGCGAACTTCAGAAATTTTCCGTAGCGAAAGAGGCATGGAAAGCGGAATTGAAACAATGTCATTTCGAGACGGTGAAGTCAGAAGTCACTGTGAGCATGAAACAGTTCAATTCTGCGGAAATTCAAAAGGATCTTCTCATCTTGAGGGTTCATGCCTCTATTGAGCTATGGAGAAAACGTGATGTTTCCTCAACAGTAGAGATTTTCCTGGATATACGCAAACTCCTACAGGAATACCGGGATATTTTCAAACCAAGGGACTTGGAAAAAATTGCAGAATTTCTTAGAAAGATTCGTTTTCCAGATATATTGCAGAAAGTGAACCCTTCTTCTGGTCATGTCAAAATGAACAAGAAGCATTCGAGCATCCGTTTCCAAATGCTCCACATGGGGCCACATTTGAAGCGTGAGTACAGAACCGATCCCGATCCCCGAATCGAAAATTTCATTCCAGACACGTGGCAAAGACAGATGTTCGATGCGATCGACAAAAACCAGTCAATGCTCATCGTTGCCCCCACCTCTTCGGGTAAGACCTATGCATCCTACTACTGCATGCGCAAGGTCCTCCAGATGGATAACGAGAGCGTTGTCGTGTACGTTGCGCCGACAAAAGCTCTTGTGAATCAGGTCGCAGCGACGGTGTACGCCAGATTCCATCAAAAGGTGATGCCCGCTGGGAAGGCTGTTCTCGGGGTCTTCACCAGGGACTATCGAGAGAACGTGCTCAACTCCCAGATTTTAGTTTTGGTGCCGCAGACATTCGAGATCCTCATGTTGTCTCCACAGATGCAAGAATGGGTTTCCAAGCTCAAATACGTGATCATGGACGAAATCCATTGCTTAGGAGAGGAAGGAAGTGGGGAAGTTTGGGAACAACTTCTACTTCTCATGCCTTGCCCTATACTGGCACTCTCTGCCACTGTTAAGAACTACAAGGCCTTCCACGAGTGGATGCAAACCATCGAAAATGTTAAATCGGAAATCGACAAGAAGTTGAATAAAAGGCGACAGGGACCGAAAGCATATCAAGTGCAGCTGATTGTTCACGATGAGAGGAATGCAGACCTTGAGCCGTTTTTGTTTGTCATTTCTAATGAGAATCAACCAATGCTTTTGCCTATAAATCCTATAGGACTTATGACTTCAGAAGAAATTCGGAGGTCTGGGATACCACTGCATCTTGTCCCATCACCTAAGCAAATCCTTGCACTGTTTGATGCACTGAAGAAACACCTTCCCACGGGATCAACGGACGAAGTTGATCCCGAAGACAAATTCAAAGCTCAAGCATTCCCGACACGCACGGAAGTGAAGGAGTACGGGCAGCTGCTGCTGAAGAGACTCGAAGAACTTGCGATCCAGCATCCCGCTGACGTAGACAAAGCATTGCGAAGTCTTAATCAAGACTTACGCATCGTTCGGAGCCGTGATGAAACTGTGAATCCAATACAGACTCAATTGTCATTAGTATTTCATCTCCAGGAAATCGATGGCCTTCCAGCTTTAAGTTTCATTGATAATAGAAATACCGTTGAGTCGTTCGCACGTCATATCGCGAAGTACTTCAGTGAGGGGGAGTCGCGCGCTCAAGTACCGAAAGAACCTCAGGTAAAAACACCTAAAAAACCAAAGGAGAATCACCGCGGAGAGAGAAAAAGAGATCGATCCATGACCATGAAAGGCAAGGTGAGAGATTTACAGGCCGAATCAAGAGTCAACCTGAACCAGAGGGGAGTTCCAAATTTTTTCATTGAAAACAAGCCCTCTTCAGATTGGACCCTGGCTGCTTATGAGAATGTCTCTGAGGAGGAGTTCGAGTTTCTGTCGCAGAGGTTGATGCAGCCGAAACCTGTAAGGGCTGAAGCATGGCGCCTGAATGAACGGAATCAATCTCAAACCGGAAACCCGAACGATTCCAAAATCAATCAAAATCAAGCGCCAAATCAAGACGAAAGGAAAAACTTCATGGCCATGCTTATTCGAGGTGTCGGCTTTCACCATGCCGGCATCGACAACAAGATGCGATCTACGGTCGAGATGCTGTTTCGGAAGAAATTCCTTCAGTACGTCGCCGCGACGGGAACGCTTGCCCTGGGCATCCACATGCCCTGCAAGAGTGTCATCATTGCCGGCGACTCCCCTTACATGAACGTGCAGCGCTTCCGCCAAATGTCTGGGCGAGCCGGAAGGCGGGGATTCGACTTTGTGGGGAATGTCGTCTTCACCGGAGTGTCCCTGGGGAGGATAAAGTCCTTCCTCCTTGGTGACCTCCCGATGCTCAGGGGTAACTTCCATCTGTCGATTTCTCTCATCCTTCGGCTTCTTGCAAGTTCAAGTGCAGTCAGAGATGACGATAACAAAGCACTTTTGTTAAGGTAAGACCTATTACAACCAATTCAATTGTTGCAACAAAATTTCAGTTCCCGGCTCCTAAAGAGGGTTTTAAAAATTCCGTAAATCACATTGGATATCCTCTTTGAAAAGAGAATGAAAGAAGAAGCTTGCATATCTTGCGTAAATAAACCCTTGTCATTATGTTTTTCTTTTAAAATTCATATTTAGCCTAGTCTCTATCTCTTTCGTTTTTCCACTGTTCTTGCTGACACACCCGCTGACATTTCTTACACGAAAAAAACATTTCTTCCCTAAAACATGTGGCACCACTTATTGAATTGGCATATAAATGTGCAATTTTCTTATACGAGGGATGTTTACCAATTTATGGGAATTTTTTTGTTCATTTTTTATTAGGCTAACTTTTTTCGATGTTACAGTGCAATTTTTCAACATGATCTCCATTTTGCTGCATCTATTTGTGCCCTCGAGTAACTATTTTTTTAGTCCATCTTCAAAGAACTTCTGTGGAGTACGTTTTATCCACTCATTTATCGCTGCTGCAACTTTAGACAGAGATTCAAAAAGGATTCCTTGAAGGGGTTTCTTCATTTCCCCAAACAGATGATTGTCACTGGGAGCCAGGTCTGGAGAATAGGGCGGGTGTGTCAGCAATTTCCAGTGCAGATCTGACAAAACGGTCTTCGTAAGACGAATATTGTGTCGCCTCGCATTGTCCTCCTGCAGTAATATACGGGAATGGAGCTTTCCTGGCCGTTTTTTATTGAGTACCTCACGCAGTGGTCCTTTCAGGAAATGAGAGTAATATTGTGCATTTATTGTGGAACTGCTTTTAGGTAATCAATCATGATTATTCCCTGACAAGCCAAAAACACCGTTATCATAACCTTACCAAATGATGGCATTGTTATTGCTTTAAGCCAGGGATTCCTAAACCCACGGTAGGAACCCAGGGTTTGGATGTTGAATTTTGAGACGTGACCAAAAAAAGTTCGGGAACCGCTGCTTTAACCGGAGGGCCATCAGAAGGTCGCCGCCATTCCAAGGACTGAATTGTTATTTGTGGATTAAAGTAAGGTATCCAGGTCTCATCTGTCGTGATGACTTGTTGCCAAAAACTATCCCCATATTGTTCCTGTAGAGGCAACAGCTCCGAACAAACCGCCACACGATTGAGTTTCTGTTCTGGCCCCAAAAGCCACGGTACCCATCGTGAATAAACCTTGCTCACTCCAAGACAATCACGTAAAATTCCATGAACTTTTCTGGAGCTGATGCATGCACTTGCTGCTATCTCGCGAATGGTGATTTGTCTATCTTCCATTAACAGTTCTCCACAGCAACAACATTTTCTTCAGTAACAGCAGTGTTTCGTCGACTACTGCACTGCACTGCACAGCAGTGTTTGGTCGTGTTTGGTCGTTTGGTCATCGTCATTCTCCTTCTTCCATTATTGAAGCGATCAATCCAGCAATAGACGGTACTTTTAGATTCAGAAGATTCACAAAAAATAGCTTTCAAACGTTGAATAATTGCAGGAGTCGTAACACCTTCCTTCCATTTAAAGAAACTGATAGCTATTTCAGAATTTACCACGCCTTCCTTGACTGACAAAGTGTACCTTACGCGAACAATGATAACTTCTTACTGACGCAAGCCAAGTGAATAATGTTGTGCAGTCGTGTTTATAATAAGCCTAAGCATGTGTCTTTACGGTAAGTTTTGATCAGCTGTGCAGTGATAGGACAAAATTCCCAGAACATTCTAAACACCCCTCATATGATCCAACACTTCTTCCCTATTTTACCACCTGGCATGAGTTCTATACTGCTATGGTAGAGGTTTGCAAAACTGTTTAGCAAATTAAAAGAATACATTACACTTAACTAATTTACTGTCCTTTCAGCAATTAAAATTTAAGAAATATCATACATATATTAGGGAATATAGGACTAAACTATTCTCTCTCTTCGCATCAGCAGCTATTAATATAAGGAGCTGTAAAGGATACATGTCCTTACATTTCTGAAAACGATTGGTTGTTTACTTGGTTTCACTGCCAATCTTTGGAGCACCTGCAACTCTCAATGCCTTATCCTGAAAGCAAGGGTTTTTAATTGTTTTATTCTCATAGGCACCGGTCATTCTTGTCCTTGTCCTTGGGGGGACTCAATGCAAACGCCTGGAAAGAACATACGGCATACTTCTTCATCTATAGCCTCTTCTTCCTGATTGAACAGGTTTCATTGCATCAATATCCGTAATCGTTGTATCCTCTATAGAATGTGCCTCATGCAACTGTGAACTTCGCTCATACCATGTAGTAAGACTATGTGACGAGCACATGAGTTGATTTCGCTTTTTCTCCGGTACAAACCCATGCAGGAGTACATAAATGTGATGGGAGATGTCAGCGACCATTCTCAGCTGGCAATGCATTTGCAGTACCATGAACCAGGAGTCTACATCTTCAATGTGCTACTTGACGAAGGAATAATTGACGACATCGTTCATAATAGCAGGAAGGTACTCCCAATGCAGAAAATTTACTCAAAATTTACTCTTCCTGCAATGGAAATGTCTCGTGCAAAAATTATTAAATGTTTACAGAGAGCCATCAAGCTTCTAACAGAGGTTCTAAACTCGTATTTGTACTTCCTTACAGAACGAGGAGTTTGAAGAGGAGATGTTAGAGGACCTCGTGGTACTCCTTTGCTACCTCTTCACGAACGTCGGCATTCCGGAATTCCAGCAATTGTACATCCGGGAAAGAAGGAAACTGGAGAAATGGAACTCCCACGTTTTTCTTCCTAAACTGAATCCCAAAGTGAAGCATGTAAGGCACCCACTCATAGGTTCAAATAGACGTCATTCCTTTAGTAGGCAAAGTCAAATCGCGATTGCGTGTGAAACCAAAGTAAATCATTCCATCAAAGTTTACATGATTTCACCAGCGATTTGATGACAATAACTTTTAATCAGAGCAGACGGTCGAGAGGACAACTTACGAATATTAAACAGAAGTAAATAGACACCAACTGAGAAACAAATAAGCATTTCTATTCACATAATAAACAGTATTGCTAGCTTAAGGAATAGGAAAAGGGCTGAAAGACAAGTTTCCCATAAACGTGTGTCCATGGGAAACCTCTATTTCATGAAGTGCTAATGTAACTGGTAAATAGGGATTATCAGATTGGATATTGTAATACTATAGGTCATGAAGAGGTATGAGACCATGGTCAGAGAAACGTTTCTATTCTCCTTGGCATTCTGCTTGAGAGACGTGCACAAGCGACAGGGAGAAGAATGCAGACTTCACCTGTCCGGGATAGAGTTTCCAGTCAATGCGACATCGTCCGCTCCACCCGGTGAGGAATTCTCGAGTCTCCTATGAAGTATAGCGAGGTTTGTCCCAAAAGGTCATATCATTCTCCGGCAGTTACCCAGTAAAATCTCGGATGTGCCTTAGCCAAACTCTTGAGCATTAATCTAAGCAAAGGGGAAAGTGGACACACATGCATGAGGAATATCCCAAGTACGAGGTGTCGCATTAGGCAAAATATGATTTAACTCAAGTGAAAGACATTGTACATCCTGTATCTCGGGGTTTGCTGAAAATCTCGGCGAAGCCACGTGACGTTAGGACTTGCTGGAGTGTCACAATCTTGACGGGAAAATCAGGACAGTCATCATTCGAAATTAGAATTCATGTTGGACGTCCTCATTAATTTCGCCTCATTACATGAACCTAGCGCATAATTATATTTCGCCGATATAAAGCAATGCACTCAGGCACCGATGTGAAAGCAGAACAGGGATGAACAGTGGGGAGATAAGCATGATGAGCTCCGAATGAATAACATCTAATTTAATTTTTACAGCAAATTCGTCAATCACAAACCACGGAAAGATCATGTATCTTGCTATTATTATGTTATAACATTTGTTAATTGGACTCTCACTGCCGAACCTTTCTGGTGGGGAAGGGATTAAAAGAAAAACTTAAAATTCGCACCTGCAGAATATGAAATTATATTTTCTCCGCAACCCGCAACGCAGAGTTTCAAATTTCCAGAAACAAAATTCCGTTGAGAGATCAAGAGACATGCTCCATCACGTTCCTCCGAATGCTCAGAGAAGAACAAAATAAAATAGAATATGTTACTGGCAGAGTTTTACGAAAGGAAATAGGCTCTACTCGTGTGGCATGCTGTGATTGCACTAAAAATATTTTGGTGACGATGTGATGTTCCAGAAGGCAGCTTGGAGATGGAGTTGAAGGGATCAGCTCTTAGAGTGAAGACCATTTCTCGTTTTTCCTCTCTCAGTGGCGTCAAGGACGAAGACCTCATCCCCAATCGATACGTTATCCCTGATATCAGAATTGAGGTTTGCAGTTTTTTATATTCTTGGTTTCTGCTGGAGTTTCTAGAATCTTAAGAACAAAGGTACATCTGCAGCAGAGAGTCCAGGCTGAAATTAATAAAAATGTGCATCGTTGTTCTATGTCATAGGTAATTTCAATTGATTTTTCGTGGCCAATGATGTGTACATATATTTGCTTCCAGGCTTTCACGCCGATAGAAGTGCTGCCACTCACGAAACCAAGGCAGCTGTTCAATGGCTACGCCTGGGACTTCTATCGGCACGGTATCTATAAGTGCATCGAGAAAGAAAACAAGATAAGGGCTGGTGAGGCCTACAACCTGTTGGAAGACTTTCGACTCTTGCTTTCTTCCATCACTACAAGCCTTGAAGTGCTGGACTGGGATCAAAGCGTGATCAGAGCTTTCGGTGTCATATCTGAACGCTTCAATTCAAAGCTCCGTTTCATCCGCAATTTTCGTAAAGATTAAGGATGACATTTCAGCATTCAAATGTAATGAAAACATACTTCAAAGGAATTCCCCTTTCTTCAAACGTCCTTTACCCCCCCCCCCTCTTCCCTATCCGCGGTACCCAGTATAACGCATGCATATACCTGGTACATGCATAAATAAAATTCGTTTCCATTGGATACCCATGGTCATAGCAATTGGTTCTTAAGTCCTCGTCTCTTTTTCCTTTTCCTTCTTGACTGGGATGAAATGTTTTTATTTTCATTTGCTGTGCATCCTTTATTCTCTTTATATCAGCTCAGAACGTTTGTTCTAAGTTTTTGTAATATATATTATCATTTGACCCAATGAGTGCGTCATTTTCTCATATTCCCTTGGCACTAGCTGACAAGTCCCACATCCCATACCCACAAACCAACCAATGGACTATGATAAAGTTTTTCATGAATGTGTTTCACAATGAATATTGCGACCATGCGGATCATGCGATTTATATGCATCGCATTCAGATGGGTGTCCATTCGCCTTTTCAAGCTCGAGGATTTCGAAGATCGAGGGGCATGGTTTCTTTTTGGAGATGGCATCGATGCGTATCGCCACGTGAGAGGGATGCATCCCTTTTCATCCGTTTTTGTGATGTTTTGGATTCTATGAAAGTAGACATTCGAGCCACAGAAATCGCAGCCATGCGACGTTATGTTATGGACAAAGTAGTCTGAAAAAAAATACATATGAGTAGCAAAGACTTGGCTCCATCTCGAAAATACAACATTTCCGTTCCTGGGCTTGAATGACAAGAAAAGAAATACAAATAAATATATAATTCTCATATGCAATATATTAAACTTCATGTCATGAATCCTCTGTTATTGTTTTGTCTAATGGCAAGACACTTCGAAAAGTCCACGTGAAAAGCTGAAGGAAGCTTTCTAATTTTTTAAAATAAATATACATACATGTTTCCGGTACCGTATTCCAATTGTTCCAAGCGATGTCCAGATCACCGTAAAAGGGCTGGGAAACCAAGACAAAGGAAACTCGGCGATCGAACCTAGTATGGTTCAGATCAGCTCGATGAATACCAGTGATGTAAAATTTATTTCATACGAAAATTTTCAAGGAGTAAAACCAAATGTCAATTTTTCCATCCTCGTGACAGGTTTTCAGTCATTCAAACTTGTATTTACGCATGAATGGTTATGATGCATGTATTGTACTTTTAAATGAAAGAAATATGACACGGTTAGATTCTGTAAGGTACCAGATGAGAGCCAAACAATTGTGTGTTGCAATGATGTCAGACCATTTCTAAGGTCAAAAAATGATCTGAGATCATTTTTTGACCTTAGAAATTTGAGCTTAGAGATTTGACCTTAAAGAAATGAGATTAAAGCCAGACTGGCTTTAATCTCATTTCTTTAAATAAAAAAGCACAAGAAGTCTGCATATGAAAGTTCCTCTCTCTTTCTCCCGTCCCCCCTCCCCCTCTAGAAAAAATTGTTATTTACCTGAGCACGGAAAATATGAGACAATACCTTTTCAACATGCGTTATTCATATATTCACCATGGCAATCTGGTATAATATCGCAGCACAATCTTGGAGCGGAAACGTGGAATTAACAGGTAATTAGATCCGGTGCACCTGCTCAAATCGCAAATAGAGCGGGTCATGCTCACCGAGGAAAATGATATGGGGCTTGACGTGTGAGGGAAATTTAGAAGGGAAGTAAGGGGTGGTGCCTCTCCTCTTTCCGATACTCGACAAAACAAATATCATTTTGGAAACACCTGTTCAAACAGGGTCCATACCGCTGTGAGGCACCAGATGGTGAGGCAGGGCGTTAAATTCACCGGACGCTGACGCGTGACAGCCGCTTGACAGAAAGTGAACAATTAAAATTCTGTCACTTATTTCTCGGACTACAGGAGGGAAAACTGCTGGAATAATCACCCCGACCAAGATGCGAAAGAATTTTGTACATGCATACCTCAAACTGAAGTTCTTACTGGCATGGCATGGACAAGAAAAGAAACGATCCCACTGCCCCATAGCTGCGCCTCAGGAAGACGTCTAGGAAGTCAGGAGTTGTTCCCAACCGCCTCACGGACGTTGGAAGCCATTCCATTTCAGCATAACAGATTTGACTAATTTGATCCACATGGTGATTTCCATTTCCATTGACCCTCTGGGGACGAAAAGGATTTGACCACCTGGATTGGGGAGCAAATGAAAGTGAAGAAGAATGATTAAAAATTTACTGCATGCCCTATTTCCGGGACTTAGCAATGAATTTTCAGGCGAAATATCCCCTGATATTATTCCGTTGATATTGCAGAATTTCCTTGTTCGGAAATTGCGTCTCTCCTGCAAGGGAGACGTATTTTCGAAGACAACTTATCCAGCGTTTTATCCCGAAGGTCGACTTCAAGAAGTGGAATTGGCCACCCAGTATTTCCAAATTTCCAAACTGCTTTCTCCATTTGTCATACCATAAGCAATTTTAATCGGCTCCATCCACAGCATCATTTCACAAACTCTCTCTCATGGGTTTTGTTGCTTTCACCTCTTTCCCCGTCACTCATACTGTCGGATGATATTCCTCATATCTTCAGAAACGTACAAGTAACTTGAACAAGAGTAAACACGGTCCAAATCCGAACATCAGGTGGGATCAAAGGGGGAAATGTGAATGAGATCATGTCCTATCTACCTGGCGTCAGAGATTCTAGATTTAATGAATAAAACGTCACTGGAGCCTAATTTCATGACGATAAGTTATACACGGAAAATCATTGCATTTAGGCGCGGGAAATACTACGAAATCTCTTAGATGCAAACATGTTTAAAATGACCACAAGTTTAAAATGACGAAGGTCCAATATGCTGACCCATTGTATAGATCTCAGGTATGTACTGTAGGTTCAGCATTATGATACAGATGATAATCAGCATTATCATTATGATAATACAGTAAGTTCCAAAAGTTCGAAATGAAACATTTATCCGTGAACACAGGGTGAGTCAAAATTCACTGAACGGCTTCTAACAGCTATAACTCATCAAAGAAGGCATTAAACTGCAAGCGGTTTTTTGTTTATGAAAGAGCGTGCGTTAATTGACGAAACAACTTGGTAATTTGCATGATGTACTAATAAGATATCGGATGAGCCTGCACAAAACGAAATGCAACATTTTCATTCTCATTCGCGGTTATTTTCTGTTTATTTTTGTTGCCCCAAATGGTTTACTGATAATGCCGATGAACTATCTTTGGAGAAACGCGTCGCCATCGTTTATTTCTTCTCTATCTGCGAAGGAAATCTTTCTGAAGTGAAGCGTAGTTTTGCTTTGAATAGGGATAGGCCGGATCGGGCCTATGGAGTGGCCTCCTAGGTCCCCGGACCTGACTCCATTCCACTTCTGACTGCGGGGTTTCATTTAAAGACCAGGTATATGCCGAAAGTTCGCGCGCGATCAAGGAACCGAAGCAAAGCATCACTGAGAAGATCGCAAGAGGTTGCCTCTCGGTGACAGCTTGAGTGATCGAGCTTGATGGTACTCAAATATCATGGCCAGTAATTGCAGTCGTTTTTACGCCAAATAAATAGATTATACTTTTCTGAAAGTTGCAAATTTGTTAATTACTACACGATCTTTCCTATGCAAATAACTGTTTTCAACTGAATGTCTTCCTTGCCGAGTTATGGTCGTTCAAAGTCGTTCAGTGACTTTTGACTCACATTGTACATTTAAAAAAGCCTAAAAAACTTAATTTTTCCTTTTAATTGGTTCGTTGTGCAATTTCAAAGTCATTAAAATGAAAAGGTAATTTCGAAATGTATTTTATGCGTGAAATACCCATGGGATCTGATTTGAGAATTCATTTGGCCAAGCTCAATGGCAACAGAGATCATCATTACGGAATTAATCCCATCTTTAGCATCATGCACCTACAAGACGCACAGATATTAGCCTGGTGAGGGGGAAAATATTGTTTACTGGTCACATCATCTTCCTAGCCCATGACATGAAAACCACTTTCGCCGTTCAGCAACATTATTTTTGAAATAGGAACATCATCTGGGAGAATTGTTCTAAGAATGTTTTATTCTCTGTCTGGTATCAGCATCTCAAAGTGAAGAGGGCATAAGGTACTAAACTGCTTCCGCCCTAAATCCGCCTGATGGACGACTGCGGAAAGTATTCCCACCTGATCACATGACTAAAATGCTTTTGAAAGTCGGAGAAAGGTTATTCCCCCTGCCCCACTTGTTGGTTCCGGAATGACCGAGAATTAGCAGATGGCAAACTATAAAATGAGTCCTGGGTATTCGAATCGGCACATTCTCAATCCCGCTTCAATTTGACCATGCAGTCATCCACTACCTTCCTCTCCACCCTTTTTTTCCTATTCTCTGTTTCATCCCGCGTATCTGGACAGTACCCATGCCCCAATCCCAACGAAATTCTTCCTTGTGAGTGCTCCCACATTAAACCATTCCAGCACGTAATCGTGGAGTGCTCAGAGGCGAACTCCAGTGCCCAAATATCATCCGCCTTCAACGAAGCATTCTGGCCAACCACCGAACTGACGTGAGTCGGATACTGTATTACTTGTGCAAGGTTTATTTCAATCAACCAAATGTGATTTCGTATTAGATATCAACTTGAGCGTTCTATACTTAACACGAGGGAGGATTTTCTGCAGTCGCAATTTCTGCCATGGTTTTTTTTGGCAATCATTTCTTTAATTTGAAACCAGTCAGAAATGTTTCCTAGGACCAAGTGTGGCTCACCACTGCGATTCAACTTTTACAAGTTTGCCAAACAGGCGGCATGTGCATGGAGCTAAAGGCAATGGCTGGTATGCAAGAACGTATAAAACCGATAAAATTGCTATTTTGAGGGGTATCATATGATACGTTTGATAGGTTTGATAGGTTGGCCATATGCAGAAACATTTTATACCGATCATGATAGGGTATCATGATAGGTATCTATATAAGAATAGCTGCAATCCATTATGATCCAGAGCTTGTTTATTCTGCTTATAACGAGATAACAGGGTGGATTTCAATGCATTTTACTAACCCAATTAATTATGTGAACCGTCGCAACTTGTGTTGAGCGCAATTACTCTGGGACAGGTTAAATCCCGTTCAATTCTTTGTATAAAGCCAAGGCACTCGGAATTCAAGCTCTAGTCTGGTAAACAGGGCCAGATTAATATCATTAAATAATCGCACAACACTCTGGTCAGTCATGTGAGTCATTGAGTCATTGTTCCTGAGCGGAAGACGATGGATAGGAGGTTGTCATCAGGAAAATTCACGAATACATATTCATAATAGGTATGATGATACCTATCAAAATAGGCCTCACGATTGATGCCCATAAATTGTTCTTGCATTCGGAACTGAGCAAATTATAGACCTATCGCCTGATACCTATAATGATAGTTATCATGGAATAGCCTGTCAAGTGATAGGTTCTGGTATACCGGCCAATGTCTGCATTTTCTGTGGCTACGTGTCAAGTACTGTATGTTTCAAAAGTCCGGTCAAACCTTTGCACCGTGATAACTAATGACAGAGAGAGCAGGTTCAATGTGGCTTGGATCAAAAGAAAATCGAGATATTTATTATTATGGCACTTCTTAATTCATTTTGATGAAAATCACGTCAAAGTTATAAACTAGGGGATCTGCAGTATTCGTTCGACCGAGGCTGAGTGATCATGATTTCTCAGCCTCGATCGAACGAAATCCAACCAACAGCGTCTGAGTCGTATCATCTTCATCACGGCACCTCAGCTATAATTTGCAGGGCTGGGGTTACTTGCTGGGATCATTTTCAAAGTAGTGCCCTTGGGAATCCACACCTCTTTCAGCAGTCCAGCGGTTTCTATAAGCACCAAGTACAGTGTTCCTTTGAAAAGGCTAGTAGTCCACGCGTCGCATTTGTTTCAATAGCCTTGATGTCCTCAAATCGCAGGCTTTACTAATGTATTTTCAATGCACAGAACATGAATACCCCCCTTATTCGCCAAATCTGGCTCCGTGTGACTTTTCCTGGTTCCATAATCTGAAAACGCTTCTGAAACGCCAAGGATGTGAGAAATTTCAGACTATCCAAACAAATGCGACGGTGAACTTCTGGCTTTTCCAAGAGAGGACTATAGGAGGTGCTTTTGGAGCTGCAGGAGTTCTGGCAGAGGTGTGTGGACTCCCAAGGAGACTATATTGAAAGTGACACCAACAGATAACTCCAAGACCACAGCCCACAAAAATGTAGTCAAATCTGAAACCTTTTGGATCAAACCTCGTGGAAGAAAATAATCCTCGCCCGACAATTTCTCGAAAATTGTTAGAATACAGTTAGTCGCACACTCGTGATTGTCTACAGACATAGAATTGTCCACGTTTTGTACTAATCTAAGAAAGTGGTTCATTTTTATTCTCAATTTTCCCATTGTCGTTAAGACGTCATCATTTCTGGAGACTTACACAGTTTAAGAGAGAATTTCGTGCTTAATGCATTATTATGTTTACAATTTGGTGATTCCAGGGATTTCTTCCTGGGT
Organism: Darwinula stevensoni; assembly: GCA_905338385.1. Taxonomy (NCBI): domain Eukaryota; kingdom Metazoa; phylum Arthropoda; class Ostracoda; order Podocopida; family Darwinulidae; genus Darwinula; species Darwinula stevensoni. The sequence goes on along the minus strand of CAJPEV010004392.1, from coordinate 2,021 downwards.
GATGATAACCTAGTTGCGGAACTCCCCGAAGGAGTCTTCAAGAATGTGTCATTTAAGATAATCGATGTGGAGAATTCAGGAGTGGCATCCATCCATCCGTCAGTCCTACTCGCGTCAAAAGATGAACTGGAGCGGCTGAACATCCGGTTTTGCCCGATGAAGGAGTTTCCTTGGGACGCCCTGCCTCAACTGACCAGACTATCCATCGTCCGGCTGATGCACAATCGATTGACTGCGATACCTAGCATTCGAAGCGCCAGTCTTCGTCGACTTTTCGTTACTCGCAATAGAATATCGAAGCTCGAGGCCGGGTGGTTTGCGCCAAACCTAGCTAAACTTGTCATGAGTGAGTACCGTTGTTTTGATCGCGATATCGATGTCTTCCATGGTGTAATGTAATAACGTTATGGTGAAAATGGTGTAAATCCATACGTTCATTCAGTTGCATACAAACAAAAAAGATACGAATTTTAACAGTAATTGAATTCTTAGTATACCTGTCATTAAATGCCTCCCAGCTTTGCCTCCTCTATTACATAAAGAAACACCATATTCCTGCTCTCACTCTGGTCCTCGCTCCATCCCCTCTCTTCAGCTTCAGCTTAATGGTCGGATTGGATGAATATTTTTTATCTGTATTCACTTTGTCCTGGTTTCTACACCGCAACTTTGCTTAAATAAAATTTAGGCATTATCGTCATAAATTCAGGAATTAGGATGCCAGTCTCATTTTATACTTTCCTGACGTTCGTTTCAAAGTAATCAGATGCTCCTTGACAAGTTTCCTTGAAACTCTTCTTCGTCTTTCCTTCCAATTTAATTTTAAAATGCCCCTCATGATAGTTCTCATGTGATGCCATTCAAATACTTGCAGGTAGTAATCCCATCTCAGAGTTCCCACTTGGCTTCTTCGAGGGCTTGGGGAACTTGGTGCAATTTGATTGCGAGAGCTGCAAGCTGGGACCGACTTTGTCCAACGGCTCTCTGGAATTCCACAGTGAAAACTTGGAAACTGTTGTACTCATCAACAACAACATCGCAAACATTGAACCAGGCGCCATTACAGGTAGCACGTGCTCTGTCCTTTAAATTCACATTTGGAGGATTTCAGACCTTTTATTTTCTTACATGAATGACATTTGCCACCCATAAGAAAAGATTTAGCACTGTTCAGCAGCAGTATCAGGTTCTCTATTCGTTTGATATTTTCAGGTCTGACTCCCGACACCGTTATTAATCTCGAGGCCAATAATATCACAGAATTGACGGAAGGGACATTCCGCCCCATGCTGGAGATCCTTGCAGAAGGTCGTGGATTCATCGACGTTTGGGGTGGGTCGCGCAGCTTTTCCCATTCTCCCATGCCGGTTCATCCTTCGCCTCATGAACAATACCATTTATCGTCCTTTGTGCATTCTAGATAATCCCATCATGTGCGGATGCAGTATGGCCTGGGTCGTGGTCAATCCTAACTTTTTGGCAAGCGTTTTGGGCTTTTGCCAAGACGGCAGCTACTTGGATGAATTAGATCCTGATGTCTTCGAGAAGTTTTGTATGGGGAGCAAACCCCCGATGCCAGGCGAATTCTTCACTTGGATCAATCATGATAGGAGTTGATAGACACATTTCCAAGCCCCAAAGCCGAGTTGATGTTGTCTTGAATAAAACGATGCTGACTCGATTCTGCTCATCCGATGTTTTTTTTCATGAAAAAGAGCATGAAAGCGCGGCGCAACTGGAACAGGTAGTTAATGAATGTATTTACTGAAGGTATATAGTTCAAAATATATTAATCTAAAAATCATGTAGCTGCTAAAATATGTTGGAAAACTCATCTCAGAGACTTATTTTCATTCTGATCACAATAACACTAGGCGGAAATTTTAATGACGTACTTCTGTCACGGGCACGGGGCGCTGCGGCAGGTTGTTAAGTACAGACCACAAATATTTGATCAAATTCGCTTCCTAGCGTCCCGCGCCTGACAACTATCCTTTCAGAAACTCTTTCTTCCTTCGGGA